>JBAJNP010000788.1:51071-79040 GCA_036877545.1 Yasuhikotakia modesta | reverse complement strand
TTTGGTTCAATACAAAAGTTATATGAAATAGTTTTGAAATAACTCCATGTGTGCACATCTAAAACTTGATTCAGAATCTGATGATTACTGTCATCATATTGGTGATACAAAGAAATTATTAATTGATTAGATTTGGTAGGAAAAATAAGAAAAATCTGGACCTAACACACACACACACATAAGTCCAACACATGTTATGTAGCCGATGATGTGGCTAGTCAGGGAGGCTCTATTGTGATCATTTAACATGCTCTTTGTTCTAAACCCATAATTGTTCATGGTTTCCGGGTTAGCAATAGTGCGTAGACAAGCTAATCCTTTAATTGGGTTAATAAACAGCAACCCCCTCAGACCAACATCATACTGTGTGTTCTGTCATATAGAGCTTAATCTACTTTAACACCCACCCACTCACACACAGACATCTGACCAATTCAACCAATGATTTTAACTGATAAAGACCAGGAGCTGGTCACACACTTTGACCTTTAACCTCACAGATCCTGGTTAATATAGCAATAACCTTGGCATGACTGAATTACATTCCGCTTGACTCTGGTGTGCTGGTCCCCACTGGTCCTATGCACAGTCCTGCTCAGTCACTCTTCTTCACTAGTGCATATAGTGTTCATGCTGTTGATTTTTGAATAACATTATCTTATTAGAGAGCAAGAATCACATCTGTTGAGTATGTGCTTGCAACTGTCATGCTATCTAAAAAGTATAAAGATATTAAATCAGCCTAAATTTAAAGTTCTTAATAATTAACTTTCAGTTGGGTGTAAACTTAACTGGCAAGCTACTTTATTTTAACTTAGACTTATTCATATTAAACCAGCATGGTTTAAAAATATTTTTATATTAAATTGTTCTTTTTATTATTTATTGTTCTCTGTGCAACAGACTCCTCATAAAATCTAGATTTATCTGGTTCATTACCTGGTGCAGAAATTTGCTCATGCTAACCTCACTTTATACATAGAACAGCAGGCTGACACATAAAAATGTAAATTAGGATCAGGAATATTACTCTTGAGGTAAAGATATCTCACCCACTGATCAAATCTGTTCTTTCTGGTGGCTAATTTGCACTCACAAAAACACACTCTTTGCATTTATTTATGCAGCAATACACACACACACACATACACACACACTTCTTCATGAGCTCATAATATCAGTCATCTGGGTTTCTGGTTTATGTCCTGTGGGAAGATCCATAATACAGAACAGACCGTCCCAAATATACAACACCAGGTGTGCGTGTGTGTTTGTGTGTGCACTACTGCTCCTGTGTATATGGCCAGAGGGAGAGCCCTTCACAGGCAGAGTAAGTGTTAGACGTTGAGTTCTTGTTAATTATGTGTCACTTATGCAACAAGTTTTACACATTTTCTTCTGCCAATAACACAGGCTGTCTCAAACACCCAGCCAAACAGGACAACAACACAACTGCAACATAGCACAACCGTACAATGCAGCCTGCCGCACAGAGAAGAGTCATTAGAATCCCATAACACAGACTATCAGACAGAAATATAACACAACCTGCCACACAGGCAAGTCATGTAGTGACATAATGCAACCTGCCTTACAGATTAAAAACACAGTGTTTTACATAGAAATACAACACATTCACATAACACAGCCTGTCACATAGACAAAAAGCAAGTTACAGAAAGCAATCTGTCACACAAGGCATTTTTGCTCAGAGATTTTTCCACACTGTCATAAAACAACTCAAAACTGTGCAATGTGGTCTGCTGCACAGATAAACAACACAACCACAAAACTCTGAAACACAAGAATTCCACACAACACATTTCTCATGCAGAGCTTCAGAATCACAGAGCTTGATGCATATTTAAGAGAATTCAACAGCAAAACAAAACCATAGCAATGCTGTGAATTGATTTTTTCATGTCTGTTACTTTAACTTGCAGATATTACTAAGGTTTACTACCTTAAAGAGTTTGTACTTGTAAAATATTTGTACTTGCCACTGTGACAATGTAATTTAGCAATTTATTTACATTAGCAGTTTGCATGTACTTTTTGCCTGTGATAAATGTGTAAATTCAGTGTGAATGTTATTTTAGTCTTTAAATTTAAAAAAAATCTGTATTTTGTGTACAGATAGCAACATAATACTAAGAAACTGTATCTAGCAATTATTGCACACAAAGAGACACAAAGAGGAGAGAAGGAAAGAAAGAAACATGGGTGAAAAGGTGAAAGAGAAGGAGGGAGAGAACAGATGAGACATGACCACTGAGGCTGGTGTGGTCAGGGGGTGAGCAGTACTCACACTCTTCCTCTCTCCCACAGATACATTCAGACACTACTGCTTCATGTCTGTGTGTGTGTGCGCGTGTGTGCGTGTGTGTGTGTGTAAATATTCAGTTTGTACAGTGTAAAAACTATTACGTCTATGGGGAGTCTTCATAAACCACATATGCCATTTGATGTGTGTGCAAATGTGGTACAAATATTCTGTGTATATACGTTCATGAATGTGCTGCATAAGGCAAGCATTCTCACGCATGTATTTACAGAATATGTTCTCATGTTACACATGTTACGGTACGTGTGTATTTATTTATGATACACATGTTGATGGACACATCAGTCACACATAAGTTGCTTGTAGAAAATGTAAAGCTCCACAAGGTCATGACCTCACAAATATAAATAATTTCTTAACAGTTCTTACAGTTCATCTCAGTGTCTACAGCTATACGTTAATAAAACTCAGAGCATATTTTTGCATTTGGCAGAGATGTTAAACAATTTACAGTGCAATCAGAGTAGAGATTTTATCAGTATGTTTTCTTTGAGAAACAAGCCTGTGGCCTTGGCATGGCTATAGCGCCAGTTTTTAAGCTGAGCTTTACAGAAACAGGAAATTTAGATTCACTGTAACTAATTATTATGAATTGAAGTTTCATGACAAGTATTATGTTTATATTAGCATAGTGTACAGTGATAACTATAGGTAAGTTATTAACTGGGTAATATTTACAAAAAGAGCTTAAAACACTGGCCAGAGAATTGTGACCAGTATTAATCTTTGCTTAAACAATATTATAGATTAAAAGACAGGGACTGTTTTTTGAAAACATTCATTATTTTTACAGTTCTGTTTGGTGTCACCAGTGATGCATTATAATTAAGCTTTAAAAACATGCTTGAATGCACAAAACCTTGTGAAGCATCTGTTGATAAATAATGTGGGAGGACAAACAACCATGATTATCTATGTTCTTATGCTTTCCAGTAATACCGGCAATATCCTAACCGTATGACAATGCCACTTCTATTTTAATGTAAGCACATAAACTAAAACACACATTTATGGTTAAAAAGAGCGTGAGTCAGTTTGCATGCAGCTGTTTTGCTCTGAGTCATGCTGGTGCTTTAAAAATCAGCAGCACTTCAGCCCAGAAGATGATCCAGCATCCCTATATCTGCCTCTTTTGTTCCTGTTGTATCATCTGTACTCCTGTCCTCGAACACACATTGGACAAAGCCAAAATCATACAATCACAGGGACACTGACTGCACTACCTTAAAACTACTTGCTTTGTCTGTGTGATCGTGAGTGTGTATAAATTGTCACTCGTCACACCTCGCCTCCACAAAATACAAGTCAGCCCATCTGGGATCCTTGAATATGTGTCTGTTTCATTGGTGATGAATAGAGCACAAACACACAGAGAGACAGAGAGACCTGTTTTTCTGGGTCTAGTCAGAACAGAAGACTGAAGGACAATATTCAATAATAATACATTTGTTTTAAAAAATCTGCAAAATATGACAATTCTTAAGCAAAACCTTTTTTGGGGAAGTCCTGATTTGTAAAAAAAAAACATATAAATATAGTAAATGAGGTTTTGTTACTGTTTGTAAATTTGTAAATGCAAACAGAATGAAAACCTTAGAAGTCTTAGTCTTAACCACAAATTTGTACCAAAATGTGTGTGTGTTAAAGGAGGTGCTGAGGAAGAGTGAGAGAAAGAAAGAAAGATAAAGAGAAACTGTGGCAGCCGTCTGGCACATGAAGCATTCTTTCATCTGCTGCTTTTAATCCTGACGTGGTCCACATTCGTGATAAAGCTTGGGCTTGCGTAACCACAACAAGGAAATTTATAATCATAACACTAAGCCTTCTGACCACCTCTAAATTTAGACATGCTTTTAAGCAAACCGAGAGAGAACAAGAGAAATAGGGCTTATATGGACAAGAATATAACACTGATGCAGATATACAGTGACTGTAACACAAAGGATGGACAACAAAATAAGAAGATTTCACAGCCTTAAAAAAGAACTACAGAAAAAGAGAAGAAATGACTGAAAATATAAAATGTAATTGATAAATGTTTATGATCTTTACAAAAGATTAAATGATGGAGAAAGAAGAACATGTCCAGTAATAATTTGAGAGAGGAAATTAAAAATGAATAAAATGAAAAGAATTTAAGGCAATAGTTTACAATAGTGTCACAAAATGACAGAATTTGCACCTTATGATGAACACCAAGCCCTGGTACATTACTGACACTTTAACTCAGTAAAAATCCAGTGATTCTGGAATGACTGAGATGGGGCTCATGAACAAAAGAACAGGCATGTGGAGCAGAGACAGACTGCAGCCATTAGAAAAAGCAAAGAAAATGACCAAATGTCTGAGAAATGAAAAGGTGAGTTAATAATTTGCCTGTGTTTAAGAGTTAAAACAGAATGTGTATGAGCATCGGTATTAAAACCCTCCTGGTTCTTCATTTGCCCCCTGTGGAGTAACAGGAGCCCCATTGTAGGGGAGTATGCCTTCAACCACAGCCTGGCCCACAAAGCAGACCACCTGTATGCTAATGACAGATCATCCCATTGTATTCCCAAAAAGAGAACAGCTTGTTGGAGTGTGCCACAAGGAAACAGAGTGTGACAAAGTAGGGAGATAAATAGGGCAACAGAAGTGTGTATGTGTGCCGTGGGGTCAGACTACGGTGCTTCTAATTCATGACCTCAGATGGAATGCATGGAAAACAGGCTTTGATTTTAATACTATTGCCCAGAGTCTCTGTATGTCACTGTATATATTTGGGTATATTTGAGGCATTTTTGTGCATACAGTGTGGTCCAGATGTCTGAGGCCATAAAACAAACCAGACCTTATTCATTCAAATAATTATTTTTTTATAATTTCTTTTGTAAGACTTATAGACCTAATTGTATAATGTAAAATATATTGTATAATGTAACATTCATATTTTAAAAGGCTTGTTAAAAATGTTTGTTTTCCTTACCTAACATCACACTTTGCTCCATGTGGAAAGTTTATGTTTCAGTCTGTTGGGACTAATCCTGTATGGTTAAAGACAATCTTTTCACATTTTTATGTTTTCGTACTTTGAATATTTAGTTTTTCAGCCATTCTTTTTCTCCTACACAAACACCTACTCCGTTCTCCAGGTCATCCTTCACTTTTGATCATTTATATTATGCAATTTTAAACCCACATTTTGCCCTTCATTTTTCTCTCTCCAGTTTTTCTCACTCAACTCATCTGTACATCCCTCCATCTCTCCCCCTCAGTGTTTCACAATAGCAGGTTCTCCATAAGCCTCAGGGTGTATCTTGACACAACGATACAGAGATCCACTCCTTGTTTTTAGCCAAACCCTCAACGGCTTCTATCATCTCCACCCTTCGTAGCTCTTTACCTGTTGTCAGACCTTGTTTTCCATTGTTTTTGTCTTTCTCGGCCCAGCCTGTGGTTTTTATAATCAATCACCTGAGTTTACCCTCCCACTGTCCACACTTCTCTGTTTTGGTAGAATTCTTTTAATGCTATTAGCAAAACAGTAATTATACCTCAGCAATTATTCACATAGGTGAGCCTAGAAACCAAAGCGATGTGTGTATAAATGCTTTCTGCAGTTGCCGGAAGGGCAGACACAGCTTGAAGCACCGTATAAAGGCTGGCCAAAGATTGTCAATGTTAATATTATTGTCATTGTTCTTGTTGCATAACTGTTGTGCTAATTTTTCATGTCAGTCAGCCTAACAAATAGAGTTAATGTTCCATAGGGACACATTTAGCCTGTGATAACAGCTATGGGCTTGTTTCACAATGAGGCATAAATACATTTTTCATGAGATATTTCATCATTCCCATCTGAAGTTAGGAGCTAATTGGAGAACTAAATTTCTTTGTTGCATAGATGAGATCTAACTGAGCCCTTATGGATATGAACTGTCAGCTTGAAAGCTTAAGAGAACTTTAAACAGCTCTTCATAATGCATTGTTATTTAAGTATCTTTCTTATTCTCATTTATCATAATGCTGAATATCCTGCAAGTTTTATAGGCAGCGTAGGAGATAATTTTTTCCGGGAATATTTTTTGTTTATGCTGATTGAAAATCTCTTCATATCATGATAGCAAGTACTTAATAATGTGGCCTAAATATATTTATATAAATATACCCTTATGCTTTCAAAGCTTGCTAGCCTGTCCAAAAATGGCTACATTTAGCTCAGCATTCCCTATTACTTGATGCTGAAGGAGCCATTGAAAAAAAGCTGTACTCTTGAATGAAAGCTTCATCTACAATGAATGAACACTATACATAGTGACATTAACAGGACATAAGAGAATTTGTGTTGAAGTGGATACAATGTTTCCATGCTGAATGGCAAAGCCATTCGCGCCTTTGTTACTTTGTAAAACTGAGGTCCATTATGCAAATGCAGCCTTTGTTCGACCATCGTTCAGAACACTGGATAACTGCCCATTGAGATTTGCACGCATACACACACACTTGCACACAAAGTGGACAGTGTGGCTAACAAATGCTAAATACTCCCACGCGGATCTAGCCAAACTCAGCCGACAGCAACGGCCACTGTGAGGGGGAAGAATGAGAGAGAACTGACCAGACAGCATGTAGAACAGTGAAGAAAAGATGAAAAGAGAGGAGAAGAAAGGATTTCAGCTTCTGTCATGGATTCTGATGCATGGTGCCAGGCTCTGCTGTTAAGGGAAACCTGCTGTGGGCAGATCTGTTCCTGAACATTTGCTCAGAGCTCTGCCTCCTACACTAATGAAAATTATAAGCACATTTCATTCTGCAACACCAGTACATTTAGACTGAGATCTTAAAACTGTAACTCCTGATAAATGACCAATGTAACCAATCACCTGGTGAAGGTGTGTTCATAACAGACAGAAAAGAAACACACTCAGCCCTGACTAATTGTCCCAAACTGAAGCCTTTAGCAACAAATAACATGTGTGAGCCTGCCCAGCCCAGCCTATTCCAAAATAGTCCACAGGTAGACACACTTTTCACTCAGCCTCCCCTACCCCCAAATGAAGAAACATTGGGATAAGATAATTGGTGTCCATTTTGACACTAAGGTGAGCAGTTAAATTTGTATTAAAGAGCACCAGTGAGCCCAGTGTGAAGGGGGTGGGGGGGAGGCTTGATGACAGTAGAGGTGATGTCATAATACCGTTATCAGGTGTAAAAGGGGATTATAGAGATCATAATTTTGATTGATGCCCAGGAAAAGCCTGCATTGTCTGTCACTGTAATCTAAAATATGTAAATTTCCAAATGTAATGTTTTATAAGTAACTGAAGGCAACTGCTCACCAGATTACTCAACTTTTTGATTGAAGCTCACACTGATTAATTCACAAATTGCGTTACAGTCTCACTTCCTGTAAACAGGTTGAATAAAGGCTATAGAAATATTAGGTATGCCGGTTGCAGAATATCTATGTCTAAGGCTTTTGTCTGACAAAGTAAACAGGAGACAAGGACTGAAAGAACACAATGACAAACGTAAAATCAATACACAAAAATACAGAAAAGGCAATTATTACTTTCATAAAAGTAAGAGAAAAGGGATAACTGTAAAAATATATAGTGTATATTGATTACATTTAGTATACTTAAGTCATTGTAATCTTAAGTAAATGGTAATCTTAACCGTATTAATGTTCGTGTACTCGGTTAATATAAAAAAATATAAAAATAATAAATAACTGCATTATATAAAACGGGATTTATTTATCAATACAGATGGTCTGTTCACTTCAATCATTTCACCATGTGTGTAAAGGCGTGTCATCAAGACAGTTCTCCACTTTCATTGGCTGCCTTGCGCTAAGAGGCGTGGCTATGAGTTGATAATAAAGCGACTCCGCACACACTTCACTAGGTTTTACCGCGACAGTTTCAGATAGAGACCGCTGTACAAAATCTTTATTTAAGCAAATTAATCTCTAGCGTTTCAGCGTATATTGCAGCGTTCATTTGCATTTTAACGTGCAAAACTTTTTGCGCTCGCATATATTCTTCTTTACAAGTGTTATATCTTGTACTCAATGGATTTTCTGTGGTTGGCGTGTGTAACGGTGAGCGTCAGCGCCTGGTACGCATCTGCGGAGCGACACAGCGTGTTTTGGAACAGCTCAAATCCCAAGTAAGTTGTATTTATGTTTTTTTGTTACTTTTTCTACGTTACCATGTTGTGCGAAACGTTTTGCGTTTACTTAAAATGCTTTGCCTTGTAACGTAACTCTTGCAACTGGTATTCGCCTGTTATCTGGTCTGCATTGCACTTGTATCAAGTTTTTCTATCACAGCTTTGTTGTCGTAACTCACCGTTATTAAATCAAGAACATCCATTAACACACAATGACTCTTAACATTACCAATCATTAGACGTGTGTTGCATCCTCATTTAAGTTATTTCAGGGTGATAAGCGCTTTCTGTTTACTTATACACACTTTGCTTATCTCTGCATCTAACCTTTAACATGTTCATTTTAAATTATTATATACAGTATATTAATAACTGTTATAGCAGTAATGCATGAAAATAAATCCAGACAGATGGATGTATATATAGATACACACAAACACACACTGTTGCTATATATTCACAGACACGCAGCAATAAATAGACAGACTTGAGCACTGCACTGAAATATCTATGGCTAGTAGTAGCCGGCGTTTTTACGACAAGTCTCTTATTACGATGTGTCATTATGTCGCGTTACGGTCTACCGACGAGGGGGTTTTATAAACCTCAAAGACTTTGCTTTTCAACACAAGGTTGTGAGTGTAATGTCACATTGATAGTGGGTTAGCACTTTAGTAAGATCAATACGAATGACAGCGATCAGTACGATTTATTACGCTTTTAGCAAGAAACCCAAGAAAGAGAAAATGGGCTTTTATAGATGGTGGGTCCTACATTAAGTGCTATCAGTGTCATCTTGTTTACTGTAAAACGGCGTCTTTGACCATGAACTGATATGAGATCTCGCTGATTGGATTTTACCTAAAGGATCTTTTCCTGCTTCAGTCAACTGTTATTGACTTGAACTGTCTTCAGAGAGTTCACCTTTATTTTCACGTACACCGTTCTTCAGATATGGTCGTAACGAAGATCTAATCATAAAAGCTAGCTGGTGATAACGAAACTGGCAGAGAATCTGGGCAAAGAGTCATGACCCAATGAAAGCTTTGCTGATGTCAATAGTGATTCATAAGCGTGTTATGATTTTGACTCTGTGTGCTGTTAAGTGAGCAATTTATCAATGTCGTTGCGCAATGTAAGCACCGGCTTTAAGCAGACACGGAGATACTGAGAAACAGTCAGAGCAGTAGCTGAGAAATGAGAGTTAGAATGTCTTAAAGAAAACACGTTCGGAGCTCCTTCATGACCTGCTGTGAAAACAATGAGGCAGAAATGAAGATGATGAAAAAGGAGTAACAGAAGCGGGTTGTGTTTATTGGGGAGGAGAAAGGGGGGGAGTATTGGTAATATGGGCTGGAGAGGAGGATGAAGATGAAGAAAAGAGTGTGTGGCAGCAGTGTGCTTGGAGGTCTGGTCTATAATCCCAACACAGTCCACATTCATGGGCAGGATTGCATAACCAAAACAAAATAAAATAATAACAATCTGAGATTTTTTTTTCTAGTGTTTCTTTGCACACATTTACAGCAATTCCAATGCTGTATTTTTAGGAGTACAGTACGGAAAAGGTTAAAAACAAATACTCATACATCAGGACCATAATTAAGCCCATCTTGTTGGGATGTGTGTTTAAAGCACATTGTCCAAGTTAATCCTCTCATTAATCCCACATTTTAAGAAAAACAGAAACAATGATATTCCCATTAATTGGATTTTCAGGCCTTTCTTTTTGTTGTTTCTTTTCCCTTTCACAGTTTAATGACTTTCCACTATAGCCAGTGATTATTCAGTCAGACCATGAAACGCCATCAGTCAGTGTGTAAGTGGATTAGTGAGGCTTGGCTAACCAATGCCAGGCCTCTGAAGCCAATTAAGTGTTAAATATTAATTGGAATGATTATCTCTTTCTGCCTGTAACAGAAGAGTGTTTATACAAACAAACAGAAAAACACTGGGTGTTTTTTTTTAGCTAAGTGGGCGTGAGTTTGCGTGAACAGTAATGATTTAATCTCCTGCGCGTGTCCTTTGGCAAGCCGACTCTCTGGTTTGGCTGGTATTGTGCGTGAGTGTGTGTGTCCCGATAAGACTGGATTTTCTGGTCTGATGTCTGTAAAGTGACAGGTGGATGTTGTTTTCGACTGTCTGTTGTTGTGTTCGTCACATGCCAACGCTTGCACGCTAAAGGAAAAGTTTAAAGTCCCATCCCGTTAGCGTCACCTAATCATTGTCGTTCCCTGAAATCATTGAACACAGGGAGTTAATTCAGGCGCTTATGTACATGTTAAAGTTTTACTACCAGTGCGGGGGAGTGGCGTAATGAGAAACGGTATCACGGCACACTGGCAAAACATTGACTCACGTTCGCGCACATGCACACACAGTGTGGCACAGAGGGAATTTGTGATTCGTGTATATTTAGTAGACAGGGATTCCTTCCTGTACGTATGTTGCTATACTTGACCTTTCAGCTGTTCACTCATTTCCTGTTTCTACTTCTCAATTTGTTCTCTTTTGTTCTCTGGTAACTCTTTTATCTCTTTAAGCAATTAGCATTGGGCCAGGACTGAAATTTAAGGCTAAATTTCCTGAGGAGGGTTTTTAAAAAGGCAGACAGATCAACATACATTTCCAGACAGATCGTAAATCCATGTTCTTGAACCTCCCTGTTCTTTGTCTCTAACTCAAACACACACACAAACACAGACACGCACTCATGTCCTCAATCCAGCTGTGTAGACCGCTCTATAATCTGTCAAACGGTCAGTGTTCAGCCACAGATTATATCTAGATGTTTGAAATCTGAATGCATGACCCATTCACACAAAATCACTGTTTTATTTATAGACCTTGTAATCCAGTGCTGCATAATCCCACTCTACCCAGAAATGGAAGTGTATGGAAAATATAATCCATAATTCCAGAAATTGTTTTGGAATTCTCTACTTTCCAGGGGATTGATTATGAAACACTTTCCTCCTCATCATTTCTGTTGGTTTCCTGTGTGTTTCCATTTTAGAGTTTCATTATTGATAATCGGATAAGAACATTTCTTGTTCCAGTTCAGTCAGTATTCATGTCTAAAAATGTATTATGGATTAATTATACTTTGTGAGTGTTTTCGTCTTTTTTCACTTTTGTGTAATGTTTATTTTCCACTCATTTTAACCCTTAAAGTCCCTTACTCAACTTCTTTCATAGTTCTTCCCCTCTTTTGCTTATCTCCACCGCAGACTTCCTTACTATTCCTTCTGTTGCCCTTCCTGCTCCATATTTCTCCACACTCATTTTCCCACACAATCCCCAGTCATCCATTTGCCCATCTTGCTTTGTCCCTGATTGATGTTTTGATTCCCACTGCACTGTTGAGTTGAAGTTTTCCTGTTTTTGTGCCAGTATTGAACAAGATTGTGTTATTGTAAGTGTAGTAAATTGTGTGACCTGTCTAAGGCCAGAATGTAAACAACAATCAGCAGCCTGTTGCCTGGTATTATTGGTTAATTGCCTCACTGTTCGTTTTCTAATATTTTAGAGTAGTTCACTATCGCCACCTACAGACCACTCAAAATACAACAAACTATATATTTGTTGCTTTCAGTGAAGGAATAGACACTGTTGTTTTCTGTATTATAAATGCTATGTTATTTAAAAGATATTTCTTCTCACTAATAGTGTTGACTTTGAAGAAAGCTCACAGTATGGTAGCAAACAACAAGTCAATGTAAGAGTAAGCAATTAGCATTCATTTAAAAGTGAAAGACTGGAGGAGGGGGGAGTTCAGGCATTTGTAAGGGACAGATTGAGAAACAGAACTGGGGGATGGGCAGAGGGTTAGGGGTCATATAGAGAGAAAGAGTGTTTCTTCAAAAAATTAGCCTGAATGAAGAGGCCAGGGTTTATAATGTGATTTTAAACAGAGGAGAGAAAGATAGAGGGTGGAGAAGATGGATGGAGAGGGGGAAGGAAGACGGAAAGATATAAAATACATATAACAGATGAGGGTGGGGCACAGGACAAAGATGGATGGCCAGAAAATCAACCACAGTTTAAAAAATGATTATTTTAAACTGAACACAGAAAGTCTAGTGTTAAATGCACAATAGCATTTTAATATATGTGTTCACTCACACCCATGTAGTCACACAACCCCTTTGCAACTTTTCCTAAAACACAGGTCTGTTTCAACCCCCACACTGAGCCAGTAAACAGCTTTATTACGGTCGGGACGGTCTGGTTCTGGTGAATAGCCGCAGTATGATCCTGCATGCCCAGTGTGATAATCCCTGGTTTGGAAGAGCGGATTAGCCGCCTGGCATTCCGACTCGCTCCGCATCGGTTGTGGTAATTACTGACATGTAATAGGTAAAAAGGACAATACAGGAATGTACCGACTGAGAATAACATGAGACAGCGACGATTTAAAAGAACTTAGCGAAAGCTTAGCACCCCGAACCTGTCAGATTTAAACAGGACGGACGTGTGAGATTGAGACGTTTCTGTGTGTAATAGAGACAGACAGACACAAATAGCGTGAAGATTTACTTGTGTGCTTGAACAGACAGGTTTTATTATTTGATAGTGTGAGAATAAGCCACTAAAATAGGATCATAATGCGTGTCATGACAGGCAGAAGCTCTTAAAGGTTTTAGTAACTGAACACGCAAGTGTGTGTGTTGACTGCTGACAGCAAGTTTAGTGCAGTTGGCAGTGTGTACATGTGTTCTAACTATATATCAGTGTATGTGTGTGTGTGTGCCCTGCTGACTCGGTAAGGGTGTGTCTGAAAAATCTCACCCTGAACTTTGACATTCTGACCCGCCTGACAGTTTGAAACATTCTCCAGAGGGAAAGAGAGGGACAGAGTAGACGAGAGTTGCAGGAAAAAAGGGCCAATCAGAGAGCAATATTTTTCTTGTTTAAACAGATTAAAAGACAACAATTAATTTCACCATGAACCAAGCAAGTTTAAAATGCAACTTCCATATCATAATTACTGCTTTGTTAATTCAAACAGTTATACTAGGCTATTATTTTAAACCAGATCCCTATGATTGGTAAACAAAAACAAAACATGTTAGCTTAAATAACTACTAACTGGTAATTTTAATCTACATCTATATCTATACAAATGTTCCTGAATAATGCAGCCAGTTTAAACCCAAAGGCTCCAGTAATGTGGCCTCCACAGACCCCAGGTACAGATGTTCCTCCAAAAGACCATAAAGAATAAAGAGAGAGAGACTAGAAGGTGGGTGAGATCAGGTGGAAGATGTTTGATGGTTAGATGGATTCCATGTATGGCTCAAACAGTGATCATCACTCTCACACTCGGCCCATTACAGAGTAAACTGTCACACGGGAACAATTGAGTTACATGCAGGAAAGCGGCCTTTGAAGTGACAGATCAGTAGGAGGAAAAGAAAAACAGAGCTACCGTGTGATTGTAAGAGCTATCAGCATCTGACCTTGGATCAGCTCAGAGAGATTAGACATGCATGGGATTGGAAACATGAGGGCCAAGCCAAACATTTCACTCTAAACCAGCTTCTAAACACCTTAGTGACCAAAGACGACAGTCCAGACACAACCCTGAGACTGGTGTGTGTGTGTGTGTGTGTGTGAGTGTGAGTGTGTGTGAAATGGGGGAGTTAATGACACCCAGTTCAGCTGTCTTGGTCTTGGAAACACATTGTAATCAGGTCTCAACAGCTCCAAATCAACCGCTTCAAAGGAAAGTCAGAACAAATGAGATGGTCCAACACGCAGCAAAATAGAGCAAAGCTAGTTAAAGCTGTGGAGCCATTATGGTCTGTTACTTGAATCACAGAGTTGATTCATGGTGTTGTGCACATACTTGTTTTCGTCAGGTGTGACTTTTGAGCAGTTTAATAAATACACACAAACAAACAAACATGGCTTTCCCACACACAGAAAAGTCTGCAAGCTTAGCCAGGCGTACACCCTGCCTTTTAAACACGCCTCTGATTAGAAGCAGTGCGAGACAGACTCTAATCTTCACATTAACCAGCACTAATGAGCGCAGTGATGTGTGTGTTTACCCCCCATCTAAATAGACCGCAAGCTGTTTAGACAGGTCGACTAATGCCTGCCACAGAGACACAGTGGGAAAGAGAGTGAAATGAAGGGGGTTGAAGCAGGACACAGGAGGCTGCCAGGAGCCTGTGTGTCTGTCTGCCATTTAACTACAGCTACTGATGGCAACCACTATGTGCCAAAAGGGGAAAGTGATAGAGCAAAGGGCATGTGGCGGTGGGGGTTAGCGGTTCACATGCGGGGCGTGTGATTTTAGGGTGTAAGTAAATGTTATGGTAATGTGGTTTGGTTTATAGAGTCTGGGTGAACAGAAATGCGACAGCGTATAACAAAGTAACATGGTCACAAAATTTGGGACTAGCAGCCAATCAGACTTGTTAATCTGGGAAGAGGGCCAGTGCAAATAAACCTTTTAGGTTTATTTTAATGTTATGTATTTACAGGTGTTGGCATTAAATAAATAAAATAGCAATAAATAATAGCAATAAAAACACAACAGAAGGAGAGGGGTGCGGATTTGCCATTTGTACATCTGACAAAATTCACATTCAATGACAGCAGGGGGAGGCTTAGATCAGACAAAAATGAGAAAAGCAAACAAGACAATAATAAAAGGAGAGACAGACGCAGAGAGGGTCATAAAATCACAGCAGATTCAAATGGATGGTCAGTCTAAGCGGCTCCATCTCTGAAGAGAACGAGAAGGAGGGATGGGGAAAAGAGAGTTAACTAACAACAGTCACAGTGTGGAACATCACAAAAAAAGAGAAAGATAGGTAGAACATAATTTCATTCTCAGATGAGAAGTGAATGCAAGTTATGAAGAAAAAATGATAAATTGAAAAAGAGAAAATAAAATTTTTCATCAAGAACAGAAAAACACAGTTGGACATTTTACTAATTCATTCAGTGTGACAGGAAAACATAGACAAGACAATAAAGATAAAGGAAGAGGGATTCTGGCTATTCAAATTGATAAAGGAGCAGGTGAAGGATGAACATCAGTCACTGACACCCACGTGTATCTGGGCGTGAAGCTCTTGCGTTTGGCTTGTGCTGATGCTTGCCTGAGGCCTTTTGGTGTTTCCGTGACTTTGTTTCTGTTTCTGTTTGTTTGTGCACTTTAAGTATCTTCTTTTTTCCTGAGCCATTTTATCCTGAGGTGTGTCTGCAATTAACACGCAGGTGTTGTAAAAAGTTATATAATAAATACTGACAGGAAAACACTGGCAGGGCATTTCCTTCAACTGTTTTTCTTTCTTCCTCTAGTTTTCTGTGGGATGATTACACCGTGGAGGTCCATATTAATGACTATCTGGACATTATCTGCCCTCACTACACGCGCGGCAAGGTCCCATCCCAGGAGGCCGAGCGGTATGTGCTTTACATGGTGGAGCTGGAGGATTACGAGGCCTGCAAACCGCAGTCCTTCGATCAGCTGCGCTGGGAGTGCTCCAGACCCTTCGCTCCTCACGCTCCAGAGAAGTTCTCGGAGAAGTTCCAGCGCTATACTCCCTTTACTCTGGGGAAGGAGTTCCGCCAGGGTGAAAGTTACTACTATATTTGTAAGTATCCAAAAGCGTATTTGTAAAAGTACAACAAAACAGAACAGTACAGTAAAATTGGTGTGTATTTACACAAATGGTACACAAACATAAATCTGACAAAGCTAGTGATGTTTCAACTTAAGACTTTCAGATATTGGTGGTGTTACTAGTATTTCAGATTCAAATTGTAAATGTTCTCTCTCCTATTGACAGCCAAGCCTCTTCACCATCGTGGCCAGGAGTGTTTGAGACTGAAGGTGGATGTAGTTGGACCCCATGGTAAGAATCACTTCAGTTCCTTGCCTTACCAATCACGTTCCTGCATACTCTGCAGTCTCTATTGGATTACAGAGTTATCTCAACTTTATCATTTTATGTTCCAGGTTCTAAGAACAAGAAGTCAATGAAGAAGGAGGAGGAGATAGAGGGAAGGATGGCAGCAGGTGGCGTTCACAACACATCTAACAGGCTTCCAGCAGGTGAGCACTTGTAATCTGTCACTCCTTTACTCTCCTCTGTCAGTGCGTCCATTCGGTTTAGAGAGTCTATAGAATTCCAGAGTCTCTGTGTAAGAGTGTGACTTTGGTAACAGTTGTAAACGTTCTCATTGTTCTTCTCTTCTGCTTTCAGATGACCCTGTTGCAATGAGCCCAGTTGTGCAGAGGAGTGTGGGCAGTTCAAGTGTTTGCATGGCCACCATTTCAGTTCTCCTCACTTTGGTCTCTGCATCACTTAGTCTGCTTCTCCACTGAGCCTGATAAAGACTTTATGGACTCTGGTCCTTTGAGACACAATGGACCTTAATACTGGTGCTGGTTACCAGCTCTTAAAAAGATTTTATACTAAGTTTTTTATACAACATAAATGGACTGAAGTGCTGGTGTGTAAGTTGCTGAGTGATGTGTTTGTATTTGTGTTTGTGAGAGTGACGCTGTGACGAGAATGGTGTTGTTGAAGAACCTTCTCTTTCTTCCTGCCTAGATGTTTTTGAAGAGTATTTACTGTTCTGAAATCCCCTCCAGCTCTTTTTATATTAATTTTTTAGACTGTATGTTGTCCTTCTACCTGAAAAAAATCAAGTTCAGTCATGTACTTATCAATGTAACAGATATAGATATAGAACAAACCTTAAATACGGAGTGCTTCTCCATTTCCAGTTAACCGTTTAACTGGAATTTTGACCATAAGCTTAAACAACAGGCTACATATTATTGTTTAATTGATTGAGTCTATCTCTATACTGTACTAATTTTAAGAAAACCTTTGAGCCAAAGATCATGGGTTTTATCTTAACCCTACCCTGACTGTGCACCTTATAAAGAATTGATGTTGGTGGATTCAGTGTTTGTAAATCTAGAACAGTTATAAAGCATTGGTGTTTTCCTGTGTTTTCCCGTTGCTGTTGTTTTAGTTGGTTTCTGTGATGTAATGTGAACACACCCTACAAAATATACTGGCACTAATTCAGAAAGCCACTAATCATACTGCAAAGATACTGATTATATCAGATTTGTTTTTCATAATGCAACATTTGGTTTTGAAGCGCTGTGTGTGTGTGTGTGTGTGTGTGTGTGTGTGTGTGAGAGAGAGGCAGGCCTTCTCTTTGATGTATGACAGAGAGCACAACTGTACTCATACACAACTCAAAAGATTTAGGAAGAGTAAATAAAAAAAATGCTTTTGTAAAAATGTGTTTTGTACTGTGTTGGTTTCTATACATTTGTAAATAGTTGTGTAAAAATGTACATAGTGAAAGTTATATAAAATAAAAACTGTTAATTCTGAAAATGTGTAAAGTGTGTTTTTTAAAATGCCATATGAATTGTTTACGTTAAAGGTTCATTCAAAGTATAAATAAAAATCACTTCAAAAGTATTGAGAGAGCACACAGTTTGCAAAGACCTCTGCAAAGGTTAAGCACTTTCAAATTCCCCTTTTATTTAACATATTGACAAACTCGTATTTATTTTTCTTTTATTTGTGTCCTGGCCAAGACTTCACAGCTTTTAACCAAACACTCATATGGGGGTGGAATGACTACAAGGGCAGAGAGGGACAAGGAAAGGAGAATAAACTGGCACTTGGGTGCCAGGTTGTAACTTGTGTATTTTCACTGGCCCTTACAGCTCTTTCTTTGACAGGTGAGAACATTGAATAAACAACAGCTCTTCTATATTTAACCCAACACGTCAATGGAAAAAAAAACATTAAGTTTTTCTGAAACGATCGTCAAATACTCATGTCTCCCAACTCGCCTTTTCAGATTTTTAAAGGGCAGGTGTAGCGAAAGCGCCACCTGAGGTTCACAGGCGTTTACGATTCACAAACTTAAATAAAATAAAAATAAAGCGTGTCATGGTATTAAATTACACTGTAAACAATATATGCGTTCAAATGACTTGTAATCTTTAACTACACAAAAAACACAATTTTTTCTTGCTTGTGTCAGTCGGCGATAGAATTGAACTACATATCCGGACTACACGGTGACGTCCACAATCAGAACTCTGTGTTAACCAATCATGTTGGAGGAATCGGTCAACGCGAGTACGAACACGGAAATAGTAAACCGGACTTCAAGCGTTTATGTGGAGGATCCGGGTGTTTAATAAATATAATTGAAATCGCTCGGTTGCACAGATATCTTACAGTGCCACAGGGGTTCATTGATTCGCTTTTTTACAGTCTATGGATTTTCTGCAGCTGCTATCATGGGCGTGCATCGTATTTACCGTCGGGATGTTCTCGACAGGATTGTAAGTTACTTACGTATTCACATTACTTTATGTGTATCACCAATGGAGATTCAAACAAGTTGTACTGGCATGGTAAAACATTTCTAAAGCAAAGCAACGTTAAATATACATAAATACACACAACCACACTCGGTAAAACAACAGTATATGAAAACAATACAACAAAAGTACTACTTAACATCAACATTAAACCATTTTTAAATCAATAAAATCATCATCCTGACTTAAACTGTACGATCATGCAGTTATGGTGTGAAAAATATAAGGCACTGCTCTCAAAAAATACCTGTTTCACTGTAATTGGATAAACAATAACCACAGTTTCCACCAAATACCATGTGTGCTATAAAAATTGTTACTCCTGAAAAATCGTTGTAGGCACTGCATTAGAAAATAAATGAATACAAAGACTCTAAAACCATAACACAATAATTTATTACAATGTCACAGTTGTCACAATATCTATGGCAATGTTTTGTACTTGCTATAATTAACGTATGTACATAAAAATCTAAAGGCTGCCAAAGTAAATAACTAACCCCTGTATGAATCACTTTTTAATGGATTGACAGTCTGAAATATAAAGCATATAGTTTATGTATGCACAGTTTATTGTGTATATCATTCATCATTCTCAGCATTCATCTCATCACTTGCCTTCTCTGTGTTTGCAGGACAGACCTGAAGAAAATGAAGGTTACTCAGAGTGCAGATAACATTCAGTTCCTGCCATTCCTTACCACATGCCTGAAGTATGTACTTGGTTTTATAAGGACTGGAAATGTGACCTGTAGAAGTCAATTGTTAATATTGTTGATATGCATGCGGGCAGACAAATCCATATATGTCAAGTGCAATGCATTAAGATATAGTTTATTTATATCTTATATATTTGTTTTTGTAGTAATCTAGGCTGGCTATACTATGGATTACTAAAGAAAGATGGAACAGTTATACTTGTGAACACCATTGGGGCTGTGTTACAGACCATTTACATCATCACCTACTGTCATTATACCAAAGAGAAGGTTTGTAGTTTAAGCATCGTCCTCCTGTATTTAAAATCATTGTTATTACTGATCATGATTATACAGTAGCGTCAAAATATCTGGGAATATTAAATGCTGTTTTTTGTTCTACTAATGCTTTTATTTCTGTTTTTCAACATAATACAAACTTTCCATTACTAACTTTGAGTCGAACAATTAAAATGAAAATAAAACATTTTGGTTCATGGATAGCATTCACTTGAGCTAGCATGGACAGCACCTGTTTAAGTAAAACTGCTCTGCATATACAACAAATGTAAAAGTTCTGCAATAACAGGTGTGATCAGAGTTTTAATTTGGTAACTAAGAGTTGTCATTGAGTAAATGGTAACGTTACTAATGGATACCTTATCACTGCTTAGCCAATCCCATAGAAGCCTACTGTTGTAAAATGTCAGTGTGCTTGTGTGTGTTTCAGAAGCGTGTGTTGTCGCAGACGCTGGTGATGGTGTGTGTGTGTTGTGTTGGCTGGCTGTATTTCAGTATGTTGACTCCTCCTGGAAAAGCACAGCTGTCTCAGCTAGGACTGGCCTGTAGTGTCTTCACCATCAGCATGTACCTCTCTCCTCTCGTTGATCTGGTGAGCTCACACTTACACCTAACCAGCATTTATCATTCTTAAAACACACAGTCAGCAAGTATCTGCTCTTGTTTGCTGAATAAAGTAAAACACATGGGCATGGAGAAACATTAGAACGCATATTGAGTCTCCATTTAATGTAGTATATTATAGCATAGCACTGTTACATTACCTATAATATTTAATAGTAGTTAAAGGCAGATTATTTTAAAGACAAAGAAAGACAAAGAAAACGTTTCTATAATATTGCAATAACACTGATGATAATTTGTTTTCACCACAGAAGGAATGCAAAAATGTTACTGAGAAATTTGTGTTCTGATGGAGAATATCATAGTAGAAAATGAAATTAAATGCAATTTTATACTAATACATGTATAAACAACGTTAAAAAAACAATGTTAAAAAAGTTTTGCTTTTTTGTCATGTTTTGCGTGGATAAACTTAATCATGACATTACGTAAGGTATCAATATTGAAATAAACATAGTAAATGCTGAATAATATTTTGTCCCATTATCATCTGGATGCTAAAATTAAATGTGAATTTTCCAATGACATTCCAGCTTGCCATCTGTTCTTCATCACGCCATCCGTCCTTCTCTTCTGTGCCCTCACAGTATCCATCTTCCTGTTCAGTCAGTCTTCAGTCTTTCTCCTCCATAATTATTAGTCCGGTTCTGTCTATCTGTCCTGTGCCTTGTGATCTATTTCCTGTCATTCTCTTATTTTCTTTTGTTGCTTCCTGTTTTCCCTCTGTCAGTCTCTGCAAGTGTCAATATCTGCTTGGTATGGAAGACTTATTTGTGGATGTCTGTGAGAATGTAAATATCATGTTCTGGTTGAATCTGTGGTGCGGTGGTGCAGACGTGTTGAGCCTTAGCGCCTTAGTCTCAAGTGAGAGACACAGGTTCGAATTCTCAATGAAAAGTGGCATATTATGTGTACTTTGTTGTGTTGATCTGGTATCAGTAATTTAACTAAACCTTTCTTATTTCCACCAGTTGCATATTGTGCGCAGTAAGTCAGTGGAGCGACTTTCTTTTTCTCTGACCGTAGCTACATTTTTTACATCCACGTCATGGACCCTGTATGGCCTTCAGCTACAAGACTATTATATCATGGTGAGAAGCTAAAACTATCCTGAAACAGCAATTTGTGGAGGAGGAGAAAATGTCATGCTTGGTAACTTTATCTCTTACTTTTTAGGTACCCAACACCCCAGGCATCCTGACTAGCCTCATTCGCTTCTTCCTCTTCTGGAGGTTTGGAGATGTCTTTGAAAACAAGCCCTCCTATAAACTCATCCAAATCTGACAGGGGGTGGAGATTTTGTCAGATTGAATCTGATTAAGTGCCTTCTCCACTTTCCTTTACCCAACAAACAAGATTCTAGGGCGCTGATGACTTTCACCATGTCTTCTGAACAGCACTCATGATAGGCCATATTTAACCTCTCTCTCCCCTGCTCCCTCTTTATTATGAAACTGTCACTTTACATTCTAAAACATCAGAGAACGTTTCACTTAATTTTTTGGGTTAAGGAATGTGTTTTGCTGAGGATTTTAAGCAAACTTTCTCTTAAAGTTAGACTTCAAAATGTTTTCGGATTAAGCATGTTTTCTTTTACTTTCGGTACATGGTTTAGGAAAGTGTTCTGGTTCTATTATGTGAAATTAATGTTTACAGATCATACATCAGTAGAACTTCAGATTTGTAAGGATGTAATGAAATCATATTTAACTGTGTCCAAGTGGCAGTTTGGCAGCTGAACAAAATGTGCCTGACCCAAAAACTTTAATGTTTGTAAAATGAAACACGTTTGTCTGAAGATTCTTTTTATTATTAAATGTACTAAAATGAAGTGAAAGATTCCTGAAGTGTTTAGAGGCATTTTACATACTGCAATGGAGCAGCAATTTTTAACAGCTTGGATTATTCATTTTTATAAGCCCCCACCTCCCCTGTTCTATAAATGACAAAAAGAAAGTAAAATTTGGAATTGTAAACATATATTCCTTTTCTTTGTTGCAAAACATAAAGGCTTTAGTTTATGTGATTTCAGGTGGTTAAATGCTCATTATTATAGGATCATAAATACTGAATACAAGAGGAACAAACATCAGCAAATTCATGAAATTACATATTCATAACCTATAATGTGGCAAAATGAAGCTTTTAAACAGTCACAGACCATGAATGTGGTTTTGCTATTTGTGATGGGCTGTACAACATTTGGTGCTTTATTTACTGAAAGCCCATTTTTTAAAAGATTTAATAATGTTTCTATAATGTGTTAAAACATTAAACTTTGTTGTTTATGGGTTTAGTGCTGTACAGTTCTGTTGTGTGCTTTATATAGCTTATGTTTATAATCTTTGGTATATTTTATATTGTATGGAACAATAATCCAGTATATCATTAAGAGGGGATTTAAAGGGATGTTCTTTTTGAAAAATGTCTCAAATAAAATTTTATATAACATAAAACAATCGATGTCTGGCTGAGATTTAGAGAAGTCAAAAGAGCTTAGCTTTCTCTGGTTTTAGTGAGGATCAATGAAAACTCATCAGTAAACTAAAACTTTTAGACATTTTAATTTCTGTGGGAATTTCTATTTCATTATTAAGCTGGAGAGTTTGTTTGTGTGTTTGGCTTGGTTAACACTACAGTGAGTGCAATGAGAACTGCCTGTTCTTCGGTTCTCATTGTCTATGGAGGCTTTACATGCTTCTTCCTGCCTGCTGCGTACTTAGAGAGATAAAAGAAGCAAAGAATTGTGGGTCGTTATTGTTTATCAGCAGAAAGACAAAAAAAGCATTTAATATTGAAGTGATAGGCAAAACATGCTTTGAGAGAAACAATGATGGCCATTGAGGTCCAACACATGAAAGCAAAAGTGCTTTTTTATTAATCGCTCAGGAAAGCCTTTCCTGAACTAACAGTATTCAGTATAACCTATGGTCAATATAACCTATGGTTATACTGAATGGCAACTGCACCATGTAACTTCGTAACTTCTCTCCTAAACAACCGACTGAGACGGGGGGCAGGGCAGTAGAGTGATGAATGACCCTGTGGAGACACAGAGACTAGACATCATTTACAATCCAGAATCACACTTCTGAAGGTTGTGTACATGTGTACAGTATGTGTGTGTATTGCAGATACGGATACCATACGCCTTGCATTGTTTTTTCCTTTGTCGGGTGAGATAGGAAATCTTGTGTGAAGGCATCTGTGCAAATGTGTGTGTTATAAATCACATCTGATTGATCACATCTGATTGATCTACATGTACACACCACAGTAACTGTGGTGTGTACATGTAGATCTGTGAGTGTTTGTATGTTTAATCAGTGCAACAATGGGAGTCAACTCAAAAACAGGATACCACGTTTTCCTGTAGTAAAGACTGTCTCTGGGATACACACAGAAACATAGTCCACCTTTAAGATGTCTAGATTGCTCACTGGTGTGTATACTTGTGTATACTTCAATATCAGTTTCAATTATTCACATTGGCATCTGACAGATATTTCTTGTTTGTTATCAAAAAGTACCAAGCTCCTTATATATTCCACCCATTTATATTTGTGCATTTGAAAGATGCTTTTATCCAAAGTAACTTACAGTGCATTCATAATAGAATATGTGTTCCCTGGAATCGAACCCACAACCTTTACGGTGCTTTTTTAAATAAATACATCATAGCTTAATATATTCATTAGTGCTACTGTATGTCTGATAATTGAAATAATGAACGCTCAAAAAAACTGTCATGAGTTCTGTTTGCTTAACTCTTAAAAGCAGTTTGTGTGTGGTTGCTGCCTCAGCGTGTGTGTGTGTGTGTGTGTGTGTGTGTGCAACGTCAGCTTGTGTGTTTTAGCTTTCAGCAAGTCAAGCACACCTGTGAGATCTCCAGCTGTTGTTGTGAGGCCGAAGAACAGAAGGAGGAACAGAGGAGCAGGAATGTGCTGTTCTCTTCATTCTTCTTCTGTACTATCAACTTGCATCTCATTCATGTCCTTTTGTCTCTCACAGGCAATTATCTGTGTCTCCTGCTTGTTTGCATCTGTCTGGTGTTGCCTTTATGCCTGCGCTGTGTTACACTTCCCATAGCACGGACGCCCAAGACACCACAAGTTGTACCAACATGTTTTTAATAGATGGATTCTGTTCTTGAAATATATAGAGAAAAGTCGTAAATGAAGGAAAAA
Source organism: Yasuhikotakia modesta (assembly GCA_036877545.1). Lineage (NCBI taxonomy): Eukaryota > Metazoa > Chordata > Actinopteri > Cypriniformes > Botiidae > Yasuhikotakia > Yasuhikotakia modesta. The sequence goes on along the minus strand of JBAJNP010000788.1, from coordinate 54,338 downwards.
CACAGGCACAGACAGGCAACACCCCTCTGGCACCTGCCGACCCCAGTCACAGTGTTTTGGGCGTTAAACCTTTGCTAGTTAAACAGGTGAGGTCAGAGGTCACAGACTATAATGGCTACCTTGTTTTTCCCCTGTGCATTTGTCTTGCATGCTATCTTGTCTGTCTGTGTTTTGTGTGCAGTTGCTTTATGGAATTTATGAGCAACGGTATACAGAGCCAAGATATTTAAGCTGCTATTTAAAGATTTGCCTACTTTTTCTTTACTGTAGCATTTGTGTACTCTGCCCCATAAAGCCCATTACTGCCTCAGATGTTTTGAGGCGTGATCTTCCAATGGATTTATAGCTGCTATTTTTTTAATTGTCCAGGAATCATCTACTAAACCTGTTCCTGTACCTCCTACGATACTAGGACTCATTTAGCAACTGATATTAGCAATAGTAATAATGGCAATTATTACACAAATAAACAATCCTAACCTAAAACACACTCCCTTGCTGTGTCAGTTTAACTGAGAAAGTTAATAAAAGAATTATGATGGGAGCGGTATTGCAATTGTTTTGTAAAGACAATTGTAGGGAAAGAGAGAGAGAGAGAGAGAGATGTATAAGACATGGTGTTTTTTTATTTTTTTGACAACCACAATGTTTCATGTTTAACAAAGAAAAAATAAAATATTTCAATCACTGCCACAGATCACAATTGTGTTTTTAAATAAACTTTTTTTTTTTACATTTCTTTGTGTAAGATTTAATGTCTATTTAAGTCATTTTATTAACAACCAAACAATTTCTTCATGTCTTCTAAAGTGCTACAGATGATTATTGAGTATGTAACGGTAAGCTAAAGGCCTTTATAGAAAATAATGATGGTGTTTTTCCAAACATGTATGGTTAATAAGATAATGTTGTTAGGATTTTCCAGCTATGTGCGAGTGCGCATGTTTAAGGTTTTTTGATGCTGCTGTGAATGTTATGAATGAGTTTGACACACTCTGCCATGTTGAGGTGCTTGTCGTGGTCATCATCCACCTCACGCATGAACTGCTCAGCATGCATAGGGTTCAACGTCTACAGAGAGAGAAAGAGAGCTTTCAGTGTCATTTTATTCAGCGCTTATTCATCTTTCTGAACAATTAATCTTAACCAGTTGTGATACGCGAGGGACCTGAATGTGCCTTTCAGACCTGAATGTGCCTTTTAAATTCGATCTTTAACATGTCAAAAGTTCTTGCCAAGTCCAGATGGTAGGATCCACCCTGAGTGTAGTGTTGACAAATCTCATCTGCGAGTGGAGGAAGTTGTGGGGGATCTAATTATCAGAAAAAGCAAAAAGAAGTAAAAACATGTGAGCTGTATTAAAAGTCGTTAAGTGTTCTTTAGACTACAAATTAAAGGCCTTTAGTTGAGCACTTACCCTGAGAGTTCACCACAGCAGCCAGCAAACACAGGCTCAACATTGCCACCAACTGACCAACTGGTGTCATCGTTGCAGATATTTTACAAAGACTGCAAAACTGCAACAAAGAAGTTACAAAGGTAAATCGACGAGAAAGCTGGTACAATGAAACAACAGCAACAGTCATTACATGTGAATTGTAATAAGCAACGTAACCCATCTGTCAAATGCAAAGAATCATAAATAATGTAATATATATTGCAATACGAAAGAAATAGACCCATGCATAATTGCTGGTTGTGGATACTTTAAATATAAAATGTTCTGTAAATAAAAATATGACGTAAAAAGAAGGAACTCAAGAAACTCAACAAAAGAAAGTTCCTCTAATTTTCTCTATATTTGCTCTTATAAGTCATTAGATACACTTTTAGAATCTAACAAAATAACAAAACAAAATAATAATTTAACAAAAGTTTTACAAAATAACAAAGCCAAGTTATAGTCATCAAGGAGGCCAGTCTTTATGTTACTCAAGTACATTTTGTATATAAAATATATCCGATTTAGATCTTGAGGACGGAAGCTTGAGCTCTTCAGTTCTGGTTAGTTGGTACTGAGATCAGACTGTACCAAAATGAGAAAATTTCCCCCACTTCCTTATTAACAGTTTAAAATATTGTTCCAGTTCTCTGTGTCAGTGTATAACAATAAATGTGCATAAAACATGTTATTTCTATAGAATGATCACTGAACATTTCTTGGGTTGTTGAATAGGTTATACAAGATTTTGTTCAATTCCAAAACCTGACACACCACATAATAGGATTTCAGGTTACACATGCACTCTTCACTGTGTCACTACTTGCAATTTATACAGTCATTCATTATTATTTGTATAGTCTTTAAATATAAAAACAAAACCAGCATCAACTAGGAAAAACACTACAGAATAACAATGATGTAGCCATTTAATCATATTTTAAAAATAATGGTCAACAACAAGCAAAAGACCAGAAGGTGTCCCAGTTCACTTGCAAAAATTAAAACATAATAATTTTAAATCTGCATGCTTATTTATTACATTTATAAAATGGTGATATCACAAGACTTAATAGCTGGTCAAAGGGATGCATACAAAGTATACAAACGAAACTGTAAAATTAGCTTACACAACTATAAAATTACGCTTACACTAAGCATTAATATAAAATACATAATACATTAATATAAAAAATTAATGTAAAGGTTTATATTAAATACATTTTTAATCATTATTTAAAATGCTTACATCGCTGTAATTCCATGCTTTCAGTTATAAAAGCACATATAGAAGTGAAGGTAGTGAGAAAGCGAAGAAAGGGAGAGAGACAGAAGAGAGTACAAGTGCCTCTTACCTGTTTAAAGTCTGAAGAGAAACTACCAAACACACCTGCACTGAATGAGTAGAAAAGGAAAGTGAGATCTACATATCACCACCAGAGTGGGAGGGACATAAAAAACATGTTTTTGATTCAGTGTTCTGATAAATGTCATTAAACATTCTGAAAATAGTGAACTGACTCAAATATGTTTAAGCTATATTAGTAAGATAATCAAAATCAATAGTAGATCAAGACAGTAGATTAGTAAGATCACTTCAGATGTTTCTCAGATTGTACTCAAAGTCACAATGTAAGTCACAGTCACAATGTAAAGTAAATGTCACACAAAAAACTTGTTTATTTATCTGTTCTCTTTACATTTTTCATTTATCTCAAAAATCTGTTAATTTAAACTGCAAGTCCAATTGATGCTGCTTTATTTCACAGATTATATTATATTTTTAAGGCAACTTACAGTTGAATGTGACTTATAGTGCAACTTAC
>JBAJNP010000788.1:0-51021 GCA_036877545.1 Yasuhikotakia modesta | reverse complement strand
TCAAATATGTTTAAGCTATATTAGTAAGATAATCAAAATCAATAGTAGATCAAGACAGTAGATTAGTAAGATCACTTCAGATGTTTCTCAGATTGTACTCAAACTGTAGAAACCCAAAGGTTTCAGCAACTGACAAAACCATTTAAATGCGGTAACATTATTGCATGTATACTACATGCTATGTTTAATTAACCACCACATTTCATGGATTTGTACTTTTGTTTGATGCTTTTACACAGAGCTAGGTACACTATAACTTAACCCTGTCCAATGCTCTAACCCTAACAGAAAATGTTCTGCATTTTACTATTTTGTTTACGGTATTTTTTTTAAATATCGTGAACAAAATTTCGTGTTTTCTTTTTTAAAACACACCCAGAACACCGTTTTGTCAGAAAAAAATTCATGATGAACATACAAAATTCAGTAATTTATGTTACTAAACTCTCAGGACTGTGCTGGGCAAACTCCAAAACAGTAACTACATACATTTATAGTGAGTACGCAGTTGTGTACATTATATATAATAAACATTTATTTAATTTAACAATGTATATTGCTTTCATTTTAAACCACTGGTTTGCTGTGAATGACGACAGTCACAATGTAAAGTAAATGTCACACAAAAAACTTGTTTATTTATCTGTTCTCTTTACATTTTTCATTTATCTCAAAAATATGTTAATTTAAACTGCAAGTCCAATTGATGCTGCTTTATTTCACAGATTATATTATATTTTTAAGGCAACTTACAGTTGAATGTGACTTATAGTGCAACTTACGGTTCTTGTGTTTTATAGAAATCCTGTTCATTACATATGGTTTATGTGGTTTAGACTACATTTAAAGTGTGATCTTGGTATCACCACAGACTGTCTCACTGGTAGTATGTAATAAAAATGATGGAAGCATAATTCGTTTGTTTGGGATTGTCATTTTAAGAGTTGCTTTGCTGCAAGTTTCCTGGTTCAGGATAAAAATCAAGAATCATCAAAAGTTGATTGAGAAATGTTGCTGCTTTATTTTATTTTTGATGTTAGTGTGTTTTATACAAACATTTAGCTATATTTTAAAGGCCCAAGTGCTACATTATATCTTTAACATCAATACAAATTCAAACAAGACTTGAACATTTAACAATGTATTCAAATAGCAAACAACAGCCAAAAATAGTTTTTAGAAACTAACAACAGTTTTTATTGCAACATTACAAACACACATACACACACAATTTATTGACATTCTACATACAATTTAAAGGTCTCACACTCTTGACACACACACACTGTCACACAATCAAAAGCAGCATTCATTTCATTTCTTTTGCTTGTTGTTGTCATACACAATCTATGAAACAAAACATGGCAAACAATCATGATTATGACAATAAGCTTGAAAGTAAATACAGACAATAGTGTGCTGAACATTCCCATGAATCTTTTGTTAAACATTACACTGGGAATCTCATATGAAAGCAGAAACAAGCAGCTCATATTGTTTCATTCATTTCATTCATAACCAGCTGAATGTTTTATTCAGCCCTGTACTGGCCCAAACAAACCACAAAAACATGTGCTGATACCAAGACGATAGGCCCAACTTTTGGTTTTCTTATAAAGTGGAAACATTTAGTTCAAAGACAATGGAACTGCTTATGACACACAATCAGTGATGAAACACAATCAGTGACCGACAACAACCGACTTCTTCAACATTTCTGTTGTCAGGTCTCCCAAATAAACATAGTGTGATTGAATTTCAAGACATTTTAACATTCCTGTAAAAGTACATACATCAAATCAAGGTGTTTTCTGAATATTAGAACCCCCATATTGGGCAGTTCACATGCTAACAATGTTGAAAAAATGAGTTTGTAAATAGTGAGGAATCTTTTTTGCATTTATAAAACTTTCAACAGACTACACCTGAATCATACTGTATCTTTATCATAAGCCCTGAATTTCATATTTGCTGTGTAATTTTAACAATTATAAACAAATTGTTCCTCATTATGTAACATTGATCTACATGTTGTTAGCATGCTACAAGTTGTTAACATTATCTATTTTTAAAATTAAATGAACCTTAATACAAAATATCACCAACCAATGTATAATTAGATACGAAATAAGCAGGTAAACAAAGTCAATATAAAATGATACAAGAGGATTTGCTTAAAGGTGCTTATTAGAAGGGTTTCAATAATCGCTTCAGTGATTGAGATCCGTGGCACGTGTCTGTATGGTCACTCTTCTCGGCGGGTTTTGCTCTGTACTCCGATTGGCTATTAAGTCCTGCAGCTGCAGAGCTCCTCCACCAATGAAACAGAAGGCTGGGCAAACAGGGGCGGAGCAATCAACAGTCCCCTCCCACAGCACTCGCAGAGAGTGGGCATCATAGAAAGTAAGCCGTCCCTTCTCAAAGTCCAAGCACAGTCCGAGGCGAGGTGGAAGGGGTGTGGTAAGGTGGCCAGCAGAATTAGATGTCCCAGATTTAGGCAGCAAAATTTTGCCCATGCCCATTGTTAGAAAACAAAATGGTGGATGACAGTCCTGAGTGTCTTCTGCCCCGCTGTCATGACCACTGTCTGGATCATACCTACAGAGACAGGACAACAGATTCAAATGATGTAGAGTTTATGTAAGATATCATCTACAAAGACTCTGTTCCTCCTCACCGTGGACTTGCCATGTCTTGTGGAAGATGAAACCACTCCTGCAGTTTTGCCTCTAAACCCACTCCCACCTTCACAAGCACATACAGTTGGTCAGGCGGTGAACAGTAACAATGCTTTTATGATCAATGCTGATAGTAATCTTACAGTGTTCTTTTAAAAGTATGTTAAAATATTGTTATATGAAATAACTAATAACATTCAATGGAAATTAACACATTCAGATACTGTTTTACATTGAAAGTATTAGCTTTGATTGTGGATTGTTGACTTTGAATTGTTTCCCAGACATATTTTGCATGCATTTACAAATACGATGTACTACAAAAATTGTGTTAAAAAAATGCTTGCAAAGCTGAAACATGCTGTTTTATCTTTACTTATGTTATGCTAATGTCAGTTAATAAAAAGAATAAAAACATGTTTTGTTTTTTAAAGCAGTAACTTGAATGTTATTATGTAAATTTAACAAGCAATACTCGTATGATTGAGTAACACATCACCTCCAATACTGATTTGATATGCACTGACCAATCAGCTGCATGTTCACCTTGACTAAGTAAGATCCAGGCTCTACTGAGCATGCCCAGTAGTGACGTCCTTGAGCAATGGAAACATCAGCCACAAGGAGGTCAGAGGTGAGATGACACGAGGTCAGGGCCCGATCAGCAGCCTGTAACAGAGTTATCCCGGGAACACTCCGGGCATACGTTTGCCCTTTCCCTAGTGCCACCCGCTCAGCATGCAGACCCCAGCGAGAATCCAGGCAGAACGACAACACTGAGATTGAAGTGTGCAGGAGGATAGGAGTGGAGGAGAAAGGAGGTTGAAGGGTCGGTGGGCCACGGGGAGGAAGATTGCAAAACCAAAAAAACGAGGGAGCAAAACAAAAGGAAATGGAAACACAACATACAAAAAAGGAAGTAAAGAGGGGGAATATGTAAGGAGGAAAAAATGGAGGATAGCAATTTTGGAGGAGAGTGGGGAAACAAAGAGGACACAAAGCAGGAACATTGTACATATTCCAGGATTCAGAGGAGATCAAGCAGCTGATATATTCCAGTTAAACAGGAATACAAGTCAGAGAGTCAGCGGAAGGAGCAAAGAAAGGTGGAGAAAGGTAGAAAACACATTATACACAGAAAAACAACAAAAAAGATATAAAATGTGTGAGAGTTATGGCTATGCAGTTAGAAGAATGTTTACATGTTTGTATTGAGAGCTCTAATTTTTGTCCAGACTTTGGTATCCTAGGAAATCTGAACACAATTTAAAACATTTTTAAGATATTCTCTGAAATTCTAGAGGAGACGTTTCTAGAAACATCTAAGAAGCAGCAGATATCAACAAGTCTCAATTTGCTCTCACTTTAATCTCAGTGGTGTTTTAACGAGACAAGTGAGATTTTGAGTGCTCATTTGTGATTTTTCTTTCCTATGTGAAGAACAGATGGATGGATGGATGAATGAAAGAATGAATAAAAGAATGGATTGATGAAGCAAGAATACAAAACTGTAAATTGCAAGATTTAGAAGTTGAACTTAAAATGAAACATTCAGCAACTCAGCAAAACTGGTGATTTGAAGTAAATACATGTTTGTGAACTACATTTGGTTTATTTATGAGAACCACAGTTAATGTGCAGCTGTTTGTATTTGCATGTCCAGGTGTGTCTTACCTGGTGCAGGGGGTGTATGTAGATATACCTCCTCACTGTACTCTCCAAACCCTGCCTTATTACAGCCTCTGACTCTCAGAACATACACACTGTCCATCTCAAGCTTGTCAATCACTGCACTAGTCCCGCCCACATCATCCAAACGCTGCCATGGACAGTGTGTGCCATTAATTCCTGGTCGTCCTTCAGACCGGACTTCACCCCATAATGCACCAGCCCCACCTACTTTTCTCTGATATTCCACTGAATAGTGCCAGGCAGGGGCGGAGTCCTGTGGGAGGCGCCAGCATAAATAGAGCTGATCATAGGCCAGTGTCTTTTGAGTGTCAATCACAGGAGCCAATGGAGCTGTAGAAGGAAAAGTGAGGGTTTGGACAGAAACTGGGTTTTGACTAAGGTCATTTTAATTGTAAAATGTCACAAGTAATTGGAAGAAACTTTTTAGGTTTTATGAACCTTGTATGAAGTCCATGCTAGACAGAGCTTTGAGTTCTCTGGAGACGTCCATCTGAAAATTTCGGAACGAGGGATCAGCAGACAAAGAGAAACGCTGCAGATTTTCAATTGCTTTCACCAATCTGATGAGAAAATAAAGATAAAAATCAACATTTAAAGAAACTCTATTTAAAACGTGCATTCAATTGTAATTTAATATTCTATTATTTTTTGTTTGCCTAGACACAGAGGTTTCTATAGAAACACATAATAGGCTATAAAAGAAATATGTATTACATAAATAAATACAATACCAACAAAACATACCCATAAAACTCTCTAACCTGTTGTGTGTGATTCTAGCGGCCTGTACAAAACAGGGCTGGTCTGTTTCTTTAAGCAGTTCCTGAGTGTATGTAAGCAGCCCTGCATTTTCCAGAAGACTCTGTTTTTCTGCGAGCTGTGCATTTAGGACCCCCACCCTCTGAGCATGAGCCCCCTCCAGTAACATAGCCAGAGCCCCCTTACGCTCTGCCAGCACCCCACGCAATTCACTCACACACTGATTTAACTGCTCATTGGCCACTGCACTATTCACCTGAACAGAAAATTAAGAGATTTAAGATGACAGGAAGAAACAGGTGGAAAGATCAAAACTAATTATTAATAATAATAATGAAGTGTAGTTATACTGGAAGAATTACTGAACATGAATGTACTGTACCTCAGTCTGAGCTATGCCACTCTCCACTTGAGTGATCTGTGCTTGTGCAGCATCCTGATTGGCTAAAATGTAGTTCATCTCCTTGGTAATTTTCTCCTGTGAGTTCACAACATGGAGAATGCTGAGTTACAGCACAGCACAGCATTTCTGTTAGCTAATTTAGAGCCATAATCATTTAGAGCTAAAGATTAGCCCAAATAGCTATTTTATTGTGGAAAGAAATGCAGAATGGGTATTTACAGATGTTTATGGTCTTAAGTGCTTAAAGGTAGCTGTAAACCCTAAAGCAGTTACCTTTAGAGTTTGATAAGCCAGTGCAATAGGTATGACTTTATGCCCACTGTGGGAACGACGCAGTTTGCAGAGTGAACACAACAGACGCTGACATGATCTGCAGTAAAACTGCAACCTCTCCTGCTCATGTTCCACACACACTAATACCTGTATAAGAGGGAGAGAGAGAGAGAGAGAGAGAGTGAGAGTGAGAGTGAGAGTGAGAGTGAGAGTGAGAGTGAGAGAGAGAGAGAGAGAGAGAGAGAGAGAAAAGACAAAACAAATAAACGTGTTGGGGAATGATTGAAACTATAATGTGTTGAGTTCCAGGAAAAATAAATATATTTAAATATTGTTTGCTCTCATACTGAACCCCTGTGCTCTTACCTTGGGTCTGAAGCTGTGTGTGGGGAGGATGTGTTCATGTTGGGCCCGTGGTGTGCCCCAGGGGTGGTACAGCTTAAAACACTCATTGCAGAAGTTGGACCTGCAGTCAGCACAGCCTTTGGTGGCCTCCAGAGCCTGTGGAGGCTTGCAGAACTGACACATGATGGCCATGCTGCCCAGACTCACTGTATGTCTGTACCTACATAATGTATAAAGAGAGATCAGTCATCTACTGTTCAGTCAGAATTAATTACATAAACTGTAAGACTACCTTATTTATGAGGTAAAGATACAGTACAGTTCTGTTTATATGTTTGTGTGTTTGTATATCGGATATATGTTTGTGTGTAAATCTAGCCACGTGTTTGAATATACAAGGACCAAACTTTTGCCTAAACAAAATGAAACATCAAAAACAAGTTAATGAGGGCATTTAAAGTTCTCCTCATTATTTGAAAATGTTAGCAAAACAACATTTCTGTGTCTCACATTACTGCAAGAAAAGTCCACCAAAATCCTTTCTGTATGTTTAAGTGCAAGAAATTAACCTCTCCACAATTCGTTCCAGCGTGAGGTTTCTGAGACAGTCTGCGAGGCCTCTCTCTCCCAGCTCCACGTCTATCCTGCAGGTGGGACAGGGGAACAGCATGATCACAGGGGGAGTGTCTTTACGTCTGCGACCTGGATGTGTCCCACACACTGCTCAGAGAGAGAGAGAGAATGAGAGAGAGAGAGAGAGCTGTTTCAAACATTAAATCTTCTTTAAGACCCTATAAATCTAGAACAGGGAGGAGAGAAAAAGCTAATCAATGCAGAAAGACATAGTCCTGAGACAGTGTGTGCTGACACATTCAGAATCAGCCTATCACACCAGCTGCTACATTTACAAGCACAAGCATCTGCAAAATAATGCACAGATGTAATATATCTGCTTCAGCAATGATACAGTAACCACCAGACTCATCTGCCCAGAGCTGTAAACAGAGTAAAGATGCTAACCTGTCATAGATTGATGTCATCTTATGATGTCATAGCATGACCTCATATTTTTAGACTTATTTAATGATGACGTCAATTTTGATTTACTCTCACAATAAGTACAAGAGTTATTATGTGCAATAACTGTTAGCATATATCGTACTATTTCAGTTTCTAAATAATGCACAAACCTGTTCTGATCACCCGGTCTAGACGGTCTGTTTTGGGCGGAGGTCGGCGTGCCTGTCGAGGGGAGCGTGTGTTGGGGCTTGAGGTTGGAGTGTTGGGCTCTGGGGGAAGCTCGGGTGGAGGGTAGCCCCTCTGAACCAAAACTTCAGCAGCACACAGCACGCATACACTGTGCATACATGGCAACACAATTGGCTGCTTCACCACCTCTTCACACACAGGACAATGTAGCTCTCTCTCTATGCTCTTCATATTGGACTGGAAAGACAGGAGAAAAAACTGAGCTCTTTCCAGCTACATATTATTATCGATTGTGCTCATATTTATAGACAGTGCCCATAACCACATTTCATGTTTTAGATTATTTCAGAAGTGGAGGTTGCATTATGTAAGAAGATTAAAATGCAAAATAACATTGTACACATTTCATACTGAACATAATCCTTTAAATAAAAGAAAAATTAGTCCATTAGTCTTTTTCTGTCTAGTATAATGGAGCTAGTACTGAGCGCAAATTTCCCTCATGCAGGCGTTTCCCACGCCTGCTCTCCAGCCTCACTCTGGGCCTCAGTACGCTTGCATCCCGTCTCTATGGCAACACACGTTCAGTCTCGCTTCATCGCTTTCCTTCCTTTAAATTTTAACCACCCTTACCTCTTTCCTTCAACTACGTTTTTGGTGGTGTTTAAACAAAAAAGCATATCTATGGGTAAACAAATAATCCCTCAATAATTTGTTTCGTAACCAATCAGTTCAAATACACATTAAAGGTATGATGAATCTACCAGTGTTGCCCAATAAAATACGTGTTTTATTGTACAAATTACACATATAGGAGCGGAGAAACAGCCATGGCCTACATGAGCTTTTTGGGCAGGTCACGAGGTAGCAGTGAGTTAAAAATAACGATAAAATTCATACTAGGTTTATGTATACAGGTGTTATTGGTAAATAATTAAATGTTTTGCTTTAAACACACAAACGAGGTTGGGCAACTTAATCTTATTTTAATACGTCAAATTTAGGTTGCAAAACACTACTTTTTCCAAAATAACAGATGTCTATAAAAAGAATATATAAATCTAGTGTTAAAAAACTGTCGCATGCAATAACAAATAATGTATGACAATGTGCTTCCGAGGATGCAAATGTACTTACGCTTATGCGCACGAGAGCGTCCATGATGGATGTGAACGTTTGCAACTCCGCATCTGCCATTGCCGAAACTATATGTTCAATGTATGTTAAAAATATACCAGTATTATCCAGTGGCCATTTCTTTAGGTCCGTGAAAAACACACCGTATAGATCCGGACCCAACGAAGCGAAAGCAAATTCTTGCACCTGTAACCGAAGTACTGCTGCAAGACAAACCTTCACGTTAAAATGGTACTGTGCGTGTTTAATATATGTGAGAGGTCCGATTTAACGCCATCCATGTTGATTCGGAGGTTCTTGCTCTGGTCTGTTCTGACGGGTTTATAACGGTCCACGTAGATGATAGATGTTGTGAGCTGGACATGGAGAGAGCAGCAGAGAGCATGCGTGGTTTAAAGAGCCCTGTAAAGGGTGAATCGTTATGCTATTTTTTGTTCTTTGAAGCAAAATCAGTGCTATAGTTAATATAATATTAATAACAATAATAAAAGTATAATGTATCATATACTGTACATATTGATGTATGTGGTTTGAATACAGTCATATTAATTTAGTATAATAAATTGTTATAATATAATGAATATAAATCATTTAATAATACGGCATTTTGTAATGCATTACAATTAATATGCTTTGCAAGGCAATTTGAGGGCAGCAATGTGCTATAGTTTCCACCAGATGGAGCTCACGGATTTGTGCAGAAGAGCTGGCTCAGTTTATACACGTCAGGGGAGCGTCATCTCTGCTCTGCTGGCCCTGGGACTGAACACAGACGGGTGTATAGTTCTTTTTATTATCTAACTGGTGTTAATATGGGTAAGTTAATCCGTTTATGAGTAAAATAAATTAGATAATATTATATATTATATCAGTTTCATATGATATAATCATGTTGTTCTGCATGCATGGTCATAAAAAACGAAAGGTAGTAACTCTGACTTACTTAGCATATATATTAAATAATATAAACCGCTGGGTGTTCTCCAACATGTTGATTTTGTCCCCTCTGTAGGGTTGTAAAAACGTTGTACTGTACATGTTGATGCCATTTAGCCCATTCAAACATTTCAGTTAAACTTGTGATGCAGGGTTTTTTGGCACACTAGTCGCAAAAAATTGATTTTTGACTTCAGTTCCCAACCAGACTGTCTATTAAGAACGTTACTCACTTGTACTCCATGATTTACATTAAAATTAATATCCATTGTTTTGTTTTAACATTTATATTAAATAAGTAAATTAATATTAGAGTTTTAAATGGGTGCTAACTGTTATCAATCCTCTTTTTTGTCATAGCGGTGAACACAACCACATCTTTGGTGTTGTCCAGTCTGCTGTCAGTCCTCGTCTTTGCAGGAATGCAGATGTTCAGTCGGCAGCTGGGCTCATCGGAGTGGCTGACCATCTTAGGGGGCTTCCTGGGCTCTGTGCTGTTTGTCTGCTCCCTCGCTGTATCCTTCTGCTGTGTCATGCAGATAGTCTCAATAATTGTATTCTTGCACCATGTTTGTTTGTATGTTGTTTGTAATACACCTGTATTACTACTTAACTTGCCATTACAGGCTTTTAATAATCTGGAGAATCTTGTGTTTGGCAAGGGCTTCCAAGCTAAAATCTTCCCAGAGAGTAAGTGTGTCTGTTTATGCATTTGCCAGCGATTTACAGAGCATTCAGTAAGGTCCTGCATTTCAGTTAATGTGTGTACTGAGAATTAAACCATCTAGCATTGCCTTGCTTTACTAGTAAATAATTGTGTTTATTACATATATTTATAAACAATATATCAAAACAAATATTCAATAAGGTATTACAAAGTTTGTAAGGTTTTAATGTAGGAAAGATGTCTTTAGACAAGTATAATACTGTTTGATAGACAATTGATATCAGAGCTAATTCTCTTGTTGTTCTCTTTCTTTCAGTTCTCTTGTGTCTGTGCCTCTCTCTGTTTGCGTCGGGTTTGGTGCATCGTGTGTGTGTGACAACATGGTGAGTTAAAAACAAAAACATACACATTACAAGGGTCTCAGACCAAAATTACATTATAAATCTTTGGCTATTCTGCTAAATAGAGTTCCACTGTAAGCATGTTACTATGTTCTTAATGTGTCCTACGGTTCGAATGATTTTCTGTGGCAACTGACAGCATTTTGAGAGATGCTGTTTTTTGAGAGATTTACCTAGAGCATTGCTTTAATATCCCATAATGCACTCAGTTAAATATACCAACATGTTTCTCTCTTCTCCCAAATAGCCTGATTTTCTCACTCTTCTCACTGTACTACATCAACAAAGTATCAGCAGCTCTTTACCAAGCAGCACCTGCTCCAGCTCCAGTCAAAACCACAAGCAAGAGCAAGAGAAAGAACTGAAACACTTATGACATCATGTTAATTGCACATTTGGTCACAAAAAATGCTGTGTGCTAATGCTAATGTTTTGGCCAGCGGCAGTAATTGTTTTCCAATTCCAAATACACACACAAGTTAACTTTGTCAGTCTTAGCTGTATGATTTTGGTTCTGAGTATTTTTGTTATTATATGGAATAAGGTTTATTATTAAAAGTTGATAAATAAAACGTTCTAATTTTAGACAATGTTTGTTTGAGTGCTTGTCCTGATTTGTTGTTATTGTGCATCTCATCTAATCTTTTCAAATGATTTTAAATAAGAATTACTGCATTTAAGATAGTCTTGAAGTTGATCAACTTTAAGGTGTTTTAATGTTTTATGCATGTCTTGTGTAGTGTAGCACTTAAAGTTTAGACAGCAGAAAGGGATTTAATTAGCATGGAATTTTAAGTATGGGGATTCACCACAGCGGACCTAACCAATAATTTTTTGCCAAGTTTTTTATAGATTAAAGGAGAGTTGTGAAACTCAGCATTTCCAAAAAAGGAACTACTTCAATAAAGTTCAGCTTCACAAACAAATTGCTTTACTAAAATAAATTTATAGTATTAATGCTTTAATAGTAGTTTTAAAAAAATCAGTGATTAATTTAAACATGGTCACAATCATAAATTGATTCTGAGTCAGTACGTCAGGGTATTTTGTGCCAAACTACTTACAAACGACCATTTTTAAGAAAACTGCATGTCGTAGCTTGCAAAGAATGCTAAGAAAATGGTGGTAATGAAAACTTCCAGACAGGTACACAGAGTGCAAGGAATTCACTGATGACACAACCGCACCCAGTCCAAACACAGTATATTATCATCCACTCACACAATTCTCCTCCTTACCTTTCTTTTCTTACAGTCTTTTTAGTCTCCTACATAGATTAAGATAAAACATCATCCCCATAAAATAACTGAGTTGACTCATCATTAAACACTATGGATTTGTTAGGCCTGTGCTAAGGATTATAGGAATACTGGCCGAACATACTGTTATGCTTAAGTGTGGGATGGTCACAGTAATGCTGTTATTCAGGACAACTATTGCTAGAAGGCTAACTGTTCAGTTCTTATCACAAACATGAAATAGTTAACAGCCTGAACAGACAGAGACAAGCCCTCAATCCTGCTGGGCAGCCTGGAACAGGCCTAAACTCGGCCAAGAACAGCAGCCCTTTCCTTTGTAAATAATGATAAGTATCCGCCTCTAACATCTGAGAAGGGGGGAGAGATGATGTGAAACAATTTAAAAGTTATGAGTCACTGTAAGGAAATGGTGAGAAAATGAGATAGGGTTTTCCACTCTAGAAACGCTGGTCATACACAGGCCTACATTTAATGCATGGCATTAAGCGTTAGATTGACATGCATTTCCACATGTCCTGCATTTCCCGCTGTGGTGTAAATGATTCATTGCATTAATTGTAATAGTTTAAAGTTTTGCGTTGCATTTTGGGCAAAATATGCATTCTTTTTAAAATGTTAATTTAGCATGATTATATAATTCTCACATCTACGTTTGGACTGATTCCTGCTATCTTTAAAGCAAACCCTAAACAGTTAACAATGCAGGGACTCACCCAAGCGCTCGCTCACGTTATTTGGGCGGATCCCCGCTATAAATTCCTGCTCTTCTTGCGCAGGACATTTTTTACTTCTTTCATTCAGGTGTCGCTCTGCCTTTGTCACGGTAAGTGCCCACTGCACTCATCTTTTATATACAAATATATAAACAGTAAAAAATAAAAGTATATAAGTTACCTTAAGTACCTTAAAAAACTGTTTGCAACCACTGTATACGTTTCTTACGTAAGGGGTCTCGACTGTGATATGCAGACGTGACACTGAAATAGTTTTGAAAACAATTTATGTGAAGTGTTACGTGCTTGTGTGGACGCGCAGATACTGTGAACTTCAGCTACGATTGTGCAACGTAATTCCGGGCTAGTGAATCTCGCTGTATACAAGTTTCATATGTATACAAAATATATAAATCCCACAATGTTACTGGCTTGCAACAAAGTTCTTACTGTACTGGCGCTACAATCAATTGTTATTACATACACTAATAATAAATGCATTAGCTTTTACTGCATGTAAGGGATGGGCGTAATTCACTTATTGGCCCATTTCCACCTAGAAAAATCACTACTGTTTCCTAATGCCTGGAGTTGGGGAAGAACAGTGAACTATTTGGCAGATATTTAATTTATTATTTTCATTGTTTGGTTATGCTTGTAATTTAAATGTGCTTATGACGCAAGTGCTTAAGTCACTTACAAAATGTAACAAATATGTAACACTGTGCGCAGTCACAATGCCGTCTGATCTGGAGAGAGCAATGGAGATACTCATCACGGTGTTTTACCGTTACTCTGAAAAAGAGGGCAACAGGTCGACACTTAGTCGCAGAGAGCTGAGATCACTAATGGAAACAGAGCTATCTACCTTTCTGAAGGTACAACTTCTTTGTTTTCTTCACTTTGTAAGTCTCTTTTGTCTGCTGAATGCCTACATGTAAACGTACTCTGCCCCCTTTTCACACTTCTGCATCATCTGTGTTGCTTTTTTAACTTCTCATCAAAACCTGCCTACCTGTGTTTCTCTTCTCTGTTATTCTAGTCCCAGAAGGACCCTGCTGCAGTAGACAAGATCATGAAGAGTCTGGATGCTAATTGTGATGGAGAGGTGGATTTTGAGGAGTTTGTGGCACTTGCGGTCGGTCTGTCCGTTGGTTGTGAACAAATCTACCGGTTACACATGAACTCTAATCTTGTGAAAAAGAATTAAAAGGTGAAACAAGGGACAAAATCCAGTATGTTTTTCTGTTGTCGTGAACCTATTAAACACTGTAAGGCATCAGCATTGATCTGAAGCTGTTATTGTTGTTCACAGTATATGCATGAAAGTTTTCACGAGCACAATGTGGAGCAACATTGTTGTCAAGTGATGTTTAAAGACACCAATGATATTATCTTCACTAGTCCTGTAAGTCACAGAAATAAACTCTTACAACAAAGCTTTTCATTGCTTCTTTCTTGGCCATGCTGTTTGTTCTGGGTGTAGGATTCAAGCCAGTTCAACCTTGTGGACCTCACACAATCCTTTGTGCAATTTTAAGATTTCACTGATATAAACTGACAGACTATTGGAGACTTCATCAAGTGCCCTCTATAATTTACTCAAGGGTGCAGATATATGATAATCTGAGGACATCTTATACTGTTAAGCTGTGCCTGAAAAAGTTAAAAGAAAGTATACAATGCTGTCAAATCTCGAATTATTATTATTAATTATGTACTATTCATATTATTTACACATTCCAAAACTAAGCATCTATGCACTTTGCCTGAACTCAGTTGAAAATTTCAGTACCCATAGTTGTTAAACTCCTAATATTTTTAGTCACCACACTGCTGAAACATGGTGTCATTTAATAATAATGTGATTTAAAAAGAGAGCAGCCGTACCGGTGTCACAAAATGGCAGATAAAGCCTGATACACTGCTACTGTTTGGTACAGTGACCTCTTGTGTGCATCATACATATAACATATAACTCCATTATTTATTTCTCCGTATTAGTAACATTCATAACTGAAGGGTAATTATCTAAGAAGTGTTTAAAAGAATCAGTTAAAATTATTATTAAAACTGTATCATCTTAACAAAATTTTTCAGTTGAGAGTTGGCATTTCCAAATTGCTGTTGCTATAGTGTAATAGTACAAGAACTGATAGAAATCAGAGAAAAAAACTGAAATATGGGTGTTTCACAATAACGGCTGCTTTATTTAGTCAGGTATGATAAAATGTCTCATTTAACCTAACGTCCCAGTACAACCTTTGCCATGAAACAGTTAAAAGCCAGATAAACATTCAAATAGCATGACATTGCACCGCACTTTTGAATTTTAACTGATCACCTTTACAACAAAGTCACAAAATAGAGTCCATATTGTTTTACAGTGACTTAATAGAGGTTTGATGTGTCTTTTGGGTCCCTAATATTGCCGTGAAAGAATAACTTAGCTGCAATAAACATTTTGGCCACATAGCACAGTACTACATGATTTCAACACAGTTAGAATCAGCCCCATGAGGGATGTAACAGGGCAAGGTGACAGCATCACTCACACACCAATTGAATGATGCCTGCAGGGAGGAACAAACAGAGGCATACGCTTTCTTTTTAGTGGTCGATATTTAGTGTGAGAATTTACCATTAACACAGTGACAAGGTTTTGCAAGTAATATGTTTTCCTTGAGAGAGAAAGATCAGTTGATTTTTCAGTAGTTTTGTGGGTATTGGCAATGCCAGTCCCAACATGTTATTGGCCTGAAATGTGTGTCGTACTGTAGTTAGTATTCTCCGAAGAATGACTTTTCATATTTTATTATGTAAAATATGTGCAGCATGTGCAGGCTTTTTTCATCCTTGGAATCTGAATAGTAATTTAACTTTAAATATTCTTCAACAAAAATATAATTATTTAAACTGCTGTCATGTGCACAACAAAGAAGAACCAGCCCTCTGTCATCCCTATAAATCCACTGTTTAAACAACAGACATTTAGGAAGGGCACCTTTAGTAAACACAGATGAAGTTTAAGCTAAAAGACATATCAGTATTTTTATGCTGCAATCAAGCAGATTTTCTCCTGTACGTAATACAGGTCTGGCGTCAATGTGTTTGTAAACTAATGTTTTGCTATTTTAAGAACACTAGTTGTCCCAATGCTCCATTATGTTGCTTTAAAACCACTGACAATATGTGGGCGTGTAAACATGACCATGAATGACTTTCGGGCGTCACCCACATGAGGTCATGCGAACAATTACAAACAAGTTTTTCTTCACCCCAAAGGACATAAATTGACTGATAATTCTTTACCTTATTGTCTGCATAATAACTCAATTTTCCAAGTTTTCTGCAGCTCAGAAATAAATCGCATGTCATCTATCAATAAATCAGCTAATATCGGTATCAAATACTAAAAATTACACACAAGCAACATGTCACACAAGCAACATGGAGGTCAGGCGTTTGAGGAACTGTATTATAGACTTACTAAGGTGTTCTCTTTATTGAAAGGTTAGTCCGTCTGAAGGAGAATGATAGTAAGTGTGCATTATTTGGAATAGGAGCGCGCAATTAAAAAGTG
The DNA here is from genome assembly GCA_036877545.1 of Yasuhikotakia modesta. NCBI lineage: Eukaryota > Metazoa > Chordata > Actinopteri > Cypriniformes > Botiidae > Yasuhikotakia > Yasuhikotakia modesta. The sequence goes on along the minus strand of JBAJNP010000788.1, from coordinate 34,966 downwards.
ACCACTAGATGTCAGTAGTTACACACACAATGTACACATGAACGCTCCCTGCTGACCTCTCTCTCCCTTTAATTCTTTCACACATACCCTGATCTGTCTCCAATACCTCCATACATGGACTACACCCTCATGTTGTGTTGAGGTCAAATCTGACCGATTTTCCTCCCGAGTTTCCTCTCTAAAAAAGTGCCGTAAAAGTGCAGTCTTGAGATTTCATGACTGTTCACACATTGCATTTGAACACACAAACTAAATTTGAAATATTTTTATAAAATTGTGTGTGTTTTATGGATATTGTATACATCCATGTTGTTCCCGGTCAAAAATGATAGGTCATTGGAAATGAATAGGTAAGACTACAATTAGTGTATAAAAACACAAAGAGTTCAAGCACATTTCTACACTCTTTTACCACACAGTACACGTGTCTTTGAGCAGACACACGAGACATGCAAGCAACAGCAGCACCATTCACACCAAGCAGAGAAGAAGAAAAAAGTAAGAGGTGCCAACTGTTTGCACCAAGAGATAAAAAAAAACTTTTGTGTGCATCATATAAACTCCATTACCTATTTTCACAATAACAACTGCTTTATTCAGGTATGAAAAAATGTCTCATTTAACCTAAATGGTTACAGGACAGTCCCAGTACAACCTTTTCCAAGAAACAGTTAAAAGCCAGATAAATATTCATATAGCATGAATATATACATACATCACACCGCACTTTTAACTGATCACCTTTACAAAAGAGTGACATAAACATCATGTACATAAATAGTTCTGTCACAGAATAGAGTCCATATTCTTTGGTAAACATTTCAGTGAAGACTCTGTGACATGGTACAATAGTTTTTTTTATTAAAGTATTTGTTAGAGTCAAAATAATATCTATATTATGTTTTTTCCCTCCAAAAAACGAGTAAATGAGGCCTGCAGGCCTTGTAATGTTCTCCAAGAGCTTAAGTTCTAAAAAGATCTAATACAACATTAGGTGAAAATATATGTATTATTGTGGGTTTTATATTGGAATATTAGAGTGTTAGCTGAAACAAACACAACAGGAGGGTTAAATACATGTTTCTTATCTCTGAATGTTTCATGTTTTGTTTTATGTTGCCAAATGCACAATGCATGTTCTTTTTGTAATGAATTCTTCTAAACACTGAAAAGGTTAAGCATATAAACTCTCGGAAGCACTTAAAAATTCATTAACCTAATTATATACACTATATATAATTTTGCATACTTATGGCAGCAGCTTTTTTGGGTAAGTGGGTGTGTGTTTGTGCCCTACAGTTAAAGAGTAAGATGTTTAGATATGTTTTTCTTACTGTGCAATGTAGAAAAACCTGAACTGAACAAAAAGATAAACTGAACGATGTACACTTAATAGCACACACCTTTTTTTGTAAATGAAACACAGAATATTGACGTTTACTTTGTTGTTTAAAGCAACCGACCTAGTTATTATATTGTCTATAATTTTTAGTGAACATGTGATTAGGATGACAAAGGTGTGGTCTTCGATAATTTGTTTACTCTTTCAGGACTGGGTCAACATCCTATGACAGTTATGTGCCTTTGTATTTAACAAATAAAGGGAAAAGATTTAGGTAAATGCTGAATCCGGTTGTTGCAGTCATCTGTTCTCATAAAGATGAGCACTCATTGGCTGTCATTTGAATAAGCATAATAATCATTGGTTAGTTTGTGGTTTTGTGTTTTATTGTTTGCAAGTCTGCTAAAGTTCCCCTCACTGCAAAACATAATTTTTAAGCTTAACATTTTTGTATTTTTGTCTTTTTTGTTTATTAAATCTAGTGATTTGATAAAACTATCAAATCACTAAATGCCTTTAAAACAAAACTACAAAAGCAACTACAGTGGGGTTTTTTTATTTGCCATGTACCAGGCTGTGTTATTGTTTGGAATTTAGCAGATAGCTGGAATTCTGTTTCAGAATTCTGCAGTAACTCTTTTGATTTCTGTGGTGTAGATTTTGAAAGGATAAGCTTGTTATTGTTTACTCCAAACGAGAAGCTTGTGATTTGAGACTGCTGTAAAAAGTCATTATTTTAAAGGGAACATTACCAGTAACCACCAAAGTGTTTAGTGTCTTACAACAATATGTTTTCAACTTTATTCATTAATTTAAATACAGTTTAAAAAATAGGTAATCATGCAGGGAAAACATCAAATATGGTGCTTAGGATGGGCAACACCCGGAGGGCACAAAACTGAAACATGTGTCACTTGTCTCTCACGCTGTAAAATGTGACTCACGCCATTTTAATATTTATGCCCATAACTGAAGAATTAAGAACGCCATTTTAATATTTATGCCCATAACATAATTCAACACTGCAGAATATTGTCTTTGAATCTTAAAAGGTGTGACAGTGTTATACAACATATTTATCTACAAAACAAGTACTGTCTGACTTGTTTGGGTGTGCTTTACTGGTCCCTCATTTCCCCAGAATTAATCATCCCTATGTGTACATGTTTGTGTATTTATGTGTGAGTGTTTGTGTGTGCCCCGAAGAGAATAAAATCTAAGCTTTAAGAGCTGCAGACCATTAACTCCACCATAATTCTCTGCATAACTTGAGAAGGCATCATCCTTGAGGTGAGTGGAAAAGAAAGCAAGGAGGAGAGAAAAAGACTTTTTAAGCCATTTTTTAACTACATATTTCTTAAGGTGTCTTACTTAAAGTCCATGCTGCTGTTTGTTTGTTTTACTGCATTCCTGCCATTATGATCATATTTTGTGGATGTTTTTCGTGCAGCAGACTTTGAGTTCAAAATCTTTCTGACACTGTTATATTTAGTTACTTTCATTAAAAAGTCTGTATTAATCATGACTTCTGTTTTGAAATGTTTTTTTCTGTTTTATTTCTCACCGTCTCTCTTGTATTTCTCTACATTCTCTCTTGTAGACTAGACATGTCTAACCTGGAGAATGCCATTCAGGCCATAATAGCGGTGTTTGAGCAGTATGCAGGAACAGATGAAAGGAAATCACAGCTGAGCAAAGCTGAGTTCTCAGAACTTCTCAAAAAAGAACTGAGCAGTCCAGCATTCAAGGTGAGATAAATGTCTTCAAAAATGTCTTAACAAATCTATTGCATGATTAGCATTTGAGCAGTGGAACTTTATTATGGCAACCTGGCAGGAAAGGGGGTTCCCCAATGTGTCATGAGAGAGTGCACGAGACTACAATTCTTACCTAGCTAGCTAAGAATGCATATCGCCATGGGCCACTAATATTTTTGAAAATAACGTTCACCCCACTAGCTACAGTCCTGTCTTGATAAGTAGTAACACTTAGTTACAATTGCCCTTCTCTGTGTCTGTCACAGGATAAAGTGGATTTAGAAAATATTGCGGCGCTCATGGAAGAACTGGACAAGAACGCTGATGGAGAAGTGAACTTCTCAGAATTTAACCGATACATTGCTTCTCTAGCCAAAGGCTGCTATTTGAAGAAGCGCAACGCTAAGAACAAGAAGACCACCAAGTGAGCACTAGTTATAATGCTGATGCACTTCTTACAGTAGTCAGTTGCATCATGGGTCCTTAACGTAGAACTTTAAAGCTTCTTTTCCTGTACTCAGTTATTTCATATCTGTACTGCTAAGTTCCCTGATTTAAACAATTAATGAAAGTTTAAACAGAACAGTAAAATGGTGATGAAAATGGTCTGTCCTCTGTAATTCTTAAACATGAAGCATATAGTGCTATTGTGTCATTTATTGTTCTCTGGATATTAATAAAAACCTTGTGTGTACTTGTCATCTGTTTTCTCATTTTTGCGTTCTGCAAGTTATTTCATTCTTACAAAGCTTTGTAGCAGAAACATCAGTCATAGGTTCGATTGCAAGTAATGTACTGATAAAATATATAGATTGAATGCAGTGAAAGTCACTTTAGTAAAAGCATCAACCAAACACAAATGTAAATGTAATTTTTAAGCTATCAGAAAAATAACTTTAGACGCAACATAATATTTTACTATAAACTTACTTTTAAACTTTACTTTCAGCTCTTTCACAGCTGACTTTCCAGACAGCATGCAAATGCATGCAAAAATAAAATATTATGAAATATTATAATAAATTATAAATAAATCTGATCAAAAATAATCAAATATTATCACTTTTAGTGTTTCTACTGATGTTTCTCCACACGCCTCTTTTCAAAATGCTGTTATCTTTTTTAAATGTGTTGTAACATTTTTTAAAAACAAAGAAACACACTTATTATCATAAAATCTTTATTCAAATTATTTGTAAACAGCATACACAGCAAATGTATATGTACATGTACAAATCCATTGCAAAGGCACAAACACACACTGTGCACACTTCTAATTTCAGGCAGGTATATCAAACATTTGTGTGCTGAGTGGTGCAGACCTTTTAGTTTCACTATTTCATCTTTCATAGGCTGGTTCAAATCAACAGACCTGCTGTAGTGCCAAAACAATTAATTCTGTCAATGGTTAAATGACACTTTTATAGACCGGAGTAGTGCAAAAACAATACATTTAAATTCCTATCAGGTTAGTCAGTGCTTGTTGACAGCAAGATGTCAGAGTAATATTTCTGCTGTGGGAGCAGGTTTGATCTTATTTAAATCAACTGTTGCTAATTTTGTGTTTTGAATGCATTCTTATTTCAATTAAGTTATTGTATCAGCTGAACAGTTTAGGTTTAAAAAATCAAACTAAAAATAATTTCTGCTATACTTAATTAATTTTTTAGTAGTTTGCATTTCCACCTTTTGCTTTATTGAGATTAAGTGAAAGTGACGTGTTTGTCAGTTACGGTTGCCCATAACCGAAATGTGACCTCTGCATTTAACCCATCCATGTGAGGACTGAACACACACTGCAGTCGTGAACACACACACCCCCGGAGCAGTGGGCAGCTATTCCTGCAGCGCCCGGGGAGCAATCGGGGGTTAGGTGCCTTGCTCAAGGGCACTTCAGTTGCTATCTGCCGGTGCTGGAATCGAACCAGCAACCTACTGATTACAAGCCCGACTCCTTAACTAGTAGACCACAACTGCCCCCAACTAGATTATGTTCTGGAGCGGCTGTGGAGTCCACAATGTGCGCAAACCCTGTTCATCGTGTTTTGCCATCTTGATTATAAAAACATTTTGTTTTGAAATCACAGTTTTTTTTATTACAGGTTTTTTTTTCTCAGGCTTTACCTTACGAATGACAATCACAAACTGAGATGCAGGAAGGCATTCTTCAGACACACCCTTGGCACAGCACATTGTTTTTCTCAGTGCAGTCCTTGTCCTCCTCACCTGTATAACAGGTATACAAACTAATTTAAGAATGACCACACCCACATGGGCCTAAATCAAACACACACAAAGCACACTGCATCTCTATCATACTTGTTTACACAGAACAGATGGCATTAACTATAAGCTTGGATGAAATCCTCTGAGACCCACAGCTCTCATGATGTAACCTGGATAATATCGTAACCAATAAAGATTAACACTGACTTAACACCGACTTAACACTTAATAAGCCCCATTACATTACAATTACAATTGCAACATGAGAGCACAACTGTATGTAGAGTGATGTAAGCTTGTACATTGCATTTACTGTGTTTGTGATCTTTGCACCTGTTCTGTAGTTTCATATACAGGTATGATATATAGTTTCATATACAGTACATAATCAAGTAATCAACACACAGGGGTCTGAAATAATACATTGCTTACATTGCTTATTAGAAGAATATAAGAAGACCAATTCAATTTATAGAGCTAACCATATACCACTTGTTTCTCAATGACCACAGGCCACAATAGAGCTTGTTGAGCCTGGCTCAACAGAGACTGTCTGAGTAAGAGAATGCAGACAGGTGCTACATTCATGGTTTAACTAGTTCAACTAAACTGTATTTTAATATGGACTGGTGATGACTTTTCTGCTTTCTGTTGTGTTAGAAATTACCAGGTTGTTTTCTGATAACCTGCAGAAAAAGATTCCATAAACTAATTATTTAAATTAGCAAAAGGTACAGCAATTATTTATTTCAGTTCAGTAAATGATAATAATGTCAAATTTTTCCTGTCCACACCTTTCAACTGCATCAAGAACAAAACCGTAACTGATCAAAAATTCTAAAGAACTAGTTTAGGGCTGATGAAGCAAGTTCATTCAAAACACAGCCTGGTTTACCAGTTTGCTAAAACTGTCTGACTGCTGCTTAAAAATATCACACACATGCTTGTGACTAAAAACAAAGTGTTTCTTTTTGATTAAATGTTGTAAATGTATTGTTCCCAGTGACACCAGAAATGCAAACAGAGGATCCCTTTAATTTCTTAAGTTGAGTGAGATAAATTTATAATGCATACACAAACACAATAAAACATGTAGCACAATGTTTCACTGCCCAAATATGTTACTGTAATTTACTGTAAATTCTAAAAAGATACATAATATACTACTACACTACCTACTATACAGATTGCAATAACATAAAAACTAGAGAGAGAGTGAGAGAGTGAGATGCAAGGAGAGACTAAGGGATGGAAGGTGGGTTTGTTGGAAAATGTTGTGCAGCTTTACTAAAATAACAGAGAAATTTCTTAAAGATTATTACAGGAGATTCCTACTGGAACGTCAATACACTAAGGCACACTACACGCCATCATGTAGAGTCTTAGAGTATTAGCATTACCATTAGCTCAGTTGACTTTAAGTAACTTTAAAGCATTTTCAAATTATTAAACTAACCCTAACCCTAGTGTCTGAAATAATAACCATTTTGTTATGAAAGGATCAAGAAATGTTCGCCCTGGATATTCTGCTGCCTGTCAAACTAAGCATGCATTCATGTTTTGAAGGGACATGGCTGTGGAGAGCCTCAGAGGACTGTATGCTTTCAAAGCTAAGTTTCTATGCTAGCCTACTGATTAATAACACACATGCAACATATTTTGTTTTCAGAACCTAAAAATGGTGTTACATTGTGCCCTTTAGATGTGTAAAAATAAACCACCAAAGTATACGAGCTGGCATTATTTCTCGTTTCATTTGACTCATCTTAGTGCAGCTTGCCTCTCTGCTATCCCATAATGATAGCAGTGACTTTTTTAACAAAAGAGTGGATTACATTTCTGACACTTTTTAGTACTATTCAGATGCATATAGGCCCGAAAAAAATAATACTTGGTTTTAATAAATCACTATCAACTGACATGATAACTGCCGGTGATGTATTTTTCTAGTGTAGTATTATTTTACTGTGCTTTTACATCTACTGAGCGTTTGCACTACATGTTTTGTTTTGCGCTGTTTTTGTACCTTCATTTTTGTATCTATTGTTTCTTGTTTTGTTATCTGTTTGCACCTTGTGCCTGGAAGAAAAGCAATTTCAGTTTGACAATAATTTGTTTGACAATTAAATAATTTCAGTTTGACAATAATTGACAATAAAGTTGACTTTGACATTTGCTGGTTCCAGTTTCATTCCCCAGAGTCCCAATCCTAATGTTTTTGCTGTTAGTATCTGCGGTTGAGAGCTGGTTTAACCAGATGAGTTAAAGTCTTCACAAGAACTTCACAAACCATTTTATTATTTATTTATTTTTTAGAAACATACTTGTAACATGAGCATCTCTGGCTTAAGGGGATAAACAATGAGAGTGAGAGTGCTTCAGACAGAATTGGAGAGAGAGATGTGTATTTGGATGTATGCATGTAAAGGATGCGTATAGGAGGGGATGAATTAGAGGGTGTGGCATTCTCTTGTATAAAACTCAGTATATGACGCGTGTCTCCACAGCCCTCATTGAGAACTCAGCACCAATCTAGGGTGAGCTTTTGAGCTGTTGCTGCTGATATACTTGCTTTAAGTAACAGACTTTGGAAAATGCATCAAGTAATCAGGATCAGTTGCTATCTGCTTTACAATTAATCCTCTACTGCTCTACGGCTGTTTTTTACTGCAGCGTGCCGGGTAAAAATATGTACATTACAGATTGACATCTGGCATCCCTCACTTGGCCTTTCTTGCTTTTGCTTTAATTTCTGGTTTATTTCATGTTGCTAAGCTCCTCCCATCATACTTGCTTTCATCTGTCCTTTTTTGCTTCTCTTCTCAAATTTTCGAATTTCGCCTGCCTTTCGAATATGTTTGGTGAGCAATGCTGGGTTTGTGTTTAGGCGACAGTTCAGCCGCTAAATTGTGCTTGCAGAGTTTTTGGAAAGTCTGTGGTGGAGGAAAAGGTGTATTCATTAAACAGAAGGAATTAGAATATGTTTGTATTCATATGTCAACTGACATTATTAAAGGGTGTCAGGGTGTTGGCTGCAATTCAGGTTTTGAAAACCTTTTAATACCTTCTTTTCCCCTCACTTTTTCTACTCATTGGTCAATTTTAACTCCACCCCTTTATCCATGCCTTCTTCACTATTAGACTTTTCAAGAATTGTCAAGAAACTTGGGTGTTTTTGACACACCTACTTTGACTGGAAATAAACATTTTTTGTTCTCTCTTTCTCTCTTGTTTTTCTAGTCATGTCTAACAAATTTGACATTCAGAAGGCCGTGGCAATGCTGGTTGCAACCTTTCATAAATACTCTGAAAAGGAGGGAGATAAAACTACCATGACCAAAGGAGAGGTCAAGGACATGCTCAATGCTGAGTTGGGTGGTATTATCGGGGTAAGAAACGCTACTATTTCATTTACACTGTAAATTAAATAACTATTGCAGCTTGACATTTTACTTGACCTTTTAAACAGTAACACAAATCATTTGTAATAAAGTAGTAAGTATCTGCTGCTGTTCTGACAGGAATTGTGTATGTTGTATGTGTTACAGAATACCAGTGACAAGGCAGCTCTTGACAAGATCTTTAAGAATCTGGATGCAAATGCTGATGGAGCTGTGGACTTCTTGGAATATATCACCCTGATTGCCAGCATCAGCATGCTGTGTAACGAATATTTTCCCAAAATAAAGTGATAATGATTTAAAGTAATGATTTAAAATTCATTCAACTTATCATTAGCATAAATTGTTTTTCTGTAAAGTAAAAAAACATTATGAATTAAACATTGCATTCTTATGATACCCTGGTGTGTGTACTGGTAAATGTTCTTTGAATGGATTTTTATGGTTGTTTTGTCAGTTTTTATAACTTCAGAATAAGTTCTGTTAAGAGAAATGTCACTCCTCTGTAAAATCTTGCACATTCCACATAAGATATGTATTGAAATATGTAAAAATAATTAGAACACTTTACTTAGTGATTGCTTTCAAAATGTAGATACTTTTGGCCAGCATAACAGAAACATTTCTGAAAAAAGCCTACCCTGCTTTAAAATAAAACGAATTATCATTAATCATAAATGCAATATTTTGTTTCGCAAGTAATTTGTGGTAACAGAGCAACACTTTACATTCTCCTCGGAAACATAGCTTAGGTTACACCAAAGAGCAAAAAATAGTTTTTTTGAATTTATATAGTAATAGTATTTATTTACATATATAAATAGGCCTATAATGCTATAAATACTGATTCAAGATATTTCCTTTTTAATTTTGTTTAAATGACTATTAGAAAACATTCAAGTATTACTGTCAATGTATCCTGCAAGTGCAATGCTAGTTTAGGGTACAAGCGTACATATGCAAGTTGTATTACATTTCAGTGCATTTATAGTCACGTCATAGAAACATATTTTTAGATAAATGTCTCCATCTTGTGGTAGAAATAATAAAGGCTTTTGGACAGATAACTAAAAGCACTCATTTGCAGCAATAAATATTTTACTTGATCAAGTACACTTTTTTTGTTGCACCGATCAAAGTGATCACAGAATTTTATAAATGTCTGTGAATTTATAACAAAAAACTTAAAGAAGTTGGCACAACCAGGACTCTTCTAAGAACTGGTCGCCCGGCTAATTTAAGCAAATTAGAGAAAAGGGCCTTAGTAGGTGAGGTGACCAAAGAAACCAATGGTGTCTCTGAATTATGTCCAGAGAGAAAGATGGGAAAAAGAGACAGCCATCACTGCAGCTCTCCACCGATCTGGCTTTCCGATCTGGACTTTTCCTCGAAAATAAACGTCTTACTTTAAATTGATTGATTGTTGTTGTTTATTTAATTATTATTGCTGTTATTTATGCATGTCTAATCTGCACGGCACCTATAAGCTAACGAGCTAAGAGTCTTCTGCACTACATATCCCATGATGCACCGGTTTGTTGTTACGCGGTAGACGTAACTTTTAAGACACGCAAGTGCAGCAGTAATGTCTCGTGATGGGGGCGGTTTGGCGTCAGTCTTTCCCGTCTGGAGTCTGACGCATTCCGTTAGCCAATAAGCTCATGTACCACTTCACCGTTCGAGTCTGCTGTGGAGGGAGGATTTCTTCAAATAAAGATGGCAGATGTTGTCGAGGGTAACGGTACTCGATCTACTGCCCCTTCCGTGCTTCACTCCTCGGCTCGTAACGGCACTGGCATGAGCTCGGGGACGTGCAGCAGCGGGCACATTGCTGCCACGGTCGCCTCTGGGCCTCGGCTTGTCCGCATTGTCAAGTCGGACTCGGGATACGGTTTCAACGTCCGCGGGCAAGTAAGCGAAGGAGGGCAGCTGAGGAGCATTAACGGCGAACTTTACGCCCCTCTGCAACACGTCAGCGCCGTGTTACCGGGCGGCGCGGCAGACCGAGCCGGAATCTCTAAAGGCGACCGTATTCTGGAAGTGTAAGTTTATATGTGGAAAAAATAAACACAACACTAAGACACACAGCCGTTTAACTATTCGACCGCTGTCCATCTTCAGCACCAACATTATACAGAAAAATTAGACAATTATGCAAAAGGCGGCAGCATATCTGAGGCGTTTAATGCTTTCTGAAGAGATACAGGACGCCGTATATAGTATCTGGTAGCTAATAAGTGGGTTAATGTAACGGGAGCGAGGAGCTGAAAGTTGGCCAACGATGTCACTGAAGCAGTACATGTCATCCCTTTAACATAACCGTTTTAAAAATACATATTTTAAAGCCATAAAGGAACTTGTCTTGGGATGTAGAAAGCACTGTATCAGTTAAAATAAAGCATTTTATATTCTGAGCACATCTCATGCTGTCATTTAGGCATCATCTATGACAACAAGCATCTCATCGAAGGTCTAGCAAATACTTTGGCTTTAAACAGCAGTGTTTTTAAAAACACTAATTTCAATTCCACGTATTTGTATACAGAATGCACTTTGTTTTCACAAATGCAGCCTGGCGTTTTGGACTCCAATATCTTAATGACAAAACATCTATTCGCACACAGTGTATCTATCTGGCATATGCATTTTGTGTCCCTGCGTGAATGGCCGCTTCATTACCACCAGATAAAAGAGGTTTGTGTTTGGACGCGTGTGTCTTCGTTGCTTATTCAGGTCACACACAGTATCGTGAACAGACGAGCTCTCTCATTCCATCTCATCTTGCTGTAGTTGACTGCGCACTGTTCTGAGCAATACTGGGTCAAAATCTAAATAAAGCGCAATGGACGTTTGCAAAAGACAGTCTTTTGTGATTAGCACATCCTTTTACCATGGTGATCTTAAATATTTTTGGAAACATTATGTAACCACTGACTTGTCGTCTACAAATTGCATTTGCATCATGTCTAGAGGAAAATGTAGTAATTTTTGTTCCTTATCTACTTGTCAATGATCTTGCAATGATGTATGACTTGTTGACCTTGTTGCGTCTTGAATTACCACTGGTTAGGTTCCGGTTCCATGTTAATATTCACAGGGCACCTCAATGATGCTAGCATAGTTGCCATGGTGACAAGTGGTTTCCGTGGCGTTAAAGGAGAGACGGGGCTCATCATCAGCAACAGTCAGTGTAAACTCAGGACAGGGAAAAGAACAGAACCATTTGAATAGCATTGCAACCCTGTCTGCGATTAAAAATGCTTTGTTTGTGAATCCTTTAGTACCATTTATACAAATTTACATTTGGGCTCCTTTGAGAGGAAAATTCTGCTGGCTCATGCATAGTTGAGGTGAATTGCAAAGTTTTAGCAGAGCATATTTAAGTTACCCAACAAATGGCTTTTCTTTTTTATTCTCTTTGTCAAGCACACACACACACTCCAGGCCAGTGCTCTTACGATTATTACTCGCTTACCTCTTCAAGTACCCTTTCCTTTTTTCAGCTTAACCATATTTGCAGTGCCAAAGTCATGGGTTAATGCTTGAGTAAATGCACTGTAAGTGACCTTTGGTGAAAGCGTTGCCATATATGTAAATGTCTTAAACTATATCAGGCCTGTAGGCATTTAAAGGTTATGCTCAGTTTATTAGGTGGTGCTTTGAGTAAGACCTGCTCAGCCATCTCTTGAGGACCTCTGGTGTAAAAAAACCTGACCTGTGCATCAGACCAAAAACCTTCTGGAACTCAAGCAGTGGCTAATAGCTCAGCATTAGCCAGCATCTGATCTGAGTTTAACTCTGAAAGTTTCTTAAAAAACTGTTTTGAAAATTACAAATTCTTGCATTGCATTGTAAAACTGGTTCTCTTTATGTCTTCAGGAATGGGGTAAATGTAGAAGGGGCCACTCATAAGCAGGTGGTGGATCTCATCCGAGCAGGAGAGAAAGAGCTAGTTTTGGCCGTCCTGTCAGTCCCACAGCCAGAGACAGACAGCCTTGATCCAGGGGACGACGGCTCATCGCAGTCCTGCTACGACTACAGCGACAAGCAGGCCGTGCCCATCTCTGTGCCCACCTACAAACATGTGGAACAGAATGGGGAGAAGTTTGTAGTGAGTGTTTTACCTGCTGTAATCACTTGGGTTTTGAAACGGTCATGTTTACGTGTGTCTTGTGCATGTGTGTTTAGGTGTACAACGTGTACATGGCAGGCAGGCAGTTGTGTTCTAAGCGCTATCGGGAATTTGCCATCTTGCATCAGAATCTGAAGAGGGAATTTGCAAACTTTGCATTTCCCAAGCTGCCAGGGAAATGGCCTTTCTCCCTATCTGAACAACAGCTAGACGCACGCAGACGAGGGCTTGAGGAGTACATGGAAAAAAGTAAGAAGACATTTAAATCATAAACATAATCGTATCTTACAACATTCTGAATTTTCTGTCATTTTCTTTAATTTGCTAGTATGTTCTGTCCGAGTGATCGGGGAGAGTGACATCATGCAGGAATTTTTGTCCGAGTCAGATGAGGTAAGGCTCTTAACATTGTTGTGTTTCTGGATATGTTTATATGCTGAATAAGAGGCATGCATCACATGCACACGAGTTGAAGTTAATATCATACTATGGGAAACGCCTGCTTTTATTCCCCTTAATAATCACATGACCACTTTGCCTAGACATGCATGTTCCTGTCATCTGGTGCAGTGAGACAAGGCCTGACTCCTGAGTTTAGTATAATCATTACATGCATGTAATCATATTTCCTGCATTGAAAGCAAATGTAATAACAAATAATGTTACTGGTATTGCATTGCGATAACCATGCCAAGGTCATGGGTTTAATTCCTAGGGATGATGAACGAATAAATGTGAACTTATTAAATGTGTACTAGCACTGGCTGTCTTTCGCTTTTGGATGATATGAAAAAGATCGTATGATACCTTGTTGTCTTTAAAAGTTACAAGAAACTGTGTTTTGTTTGGGTTATATGTAGGTTTGTATTAAATAAGTGTAAATAAGGAAGTCTCCAATGTTATATATTATGCACATATTAACTGTGGAAGTTGTAGCCAATTTCTTTTAAATCTGATTGTAAATTGTTTCACACCTATCTTTTCTCCGGTCATCCTCTTCCTTGTTTGTGTCATTCCATGCTATTGTTATTATCAAACTGTTGAGAATTTCGCCGAGTCCACTTTTGACATTTGGAAATATCAGTAAATTTCTTGTGTGTCCAAAATGTGTCCATACTGCAGCCACACATACCCTGCAGAGAATGTGCTGTTTCAACAGTCAATAAATAGGTCCTTAAATTCAGTACGTACCAATATCCATCACAGACAAAGCTGATAAACCTACTGTTGTTCACAATCAAAATATATCTTCATTCACACACAGTGTGATTCTCATCAGTGAGGACAAACAGTATTTTTATATAAGTAAAGGATCTCAGAATCACAGTGCAGAACTAATCATTCAGACAGCTGCTGCTGTCATGTTCAGAGCAAAATTATATTTATATTACATAGAATTATAATATATAGAATTATAATGTCACTCTGATTTTTCTGTGACCCGTATATTTGCATCCCCACTAAAATTTGAAAGCAACCCTTTCATTTGCATTCCCACGTGCTGTAATGACCCTAAAACAACACATTTATCCTCCTGTCACCTGACACTCAGATATTCAAGCGTGCACAACATGATTGACATGATAAATACCTACGGGAAGTTTTGAAGAACATTGCAGGGATTTTGAAAATATGGTGGTCATGTTGTTGCTTGTGTGCTAATTTGCAGGTTTTATTATTAGGCTGTAGCTGTCAAGATACTTCACAGCCCCATCGTGCTACTTGCCATTTCTTATCACTTATTCTCTCTCCCTCTCTCTCTCTCTCTCTCTCTCTCTTTCTCTTTCTCTCTCTCTCTCACTTACTGTAGAACTATAATGGTGTTTCTGATGTGGAACTGAGGATAGCCATGCCAGACAAAACTACAGTTACGGTCCGGGTGCGAAAGAATTGCACGACAGATCAAGTCTATCAGGTACTGCTTTTAACTTATGCAACACTTTACATCAGCATAGAGCAACACATCAGACTGCTGAGATTCTGTATTGTCTTACCGAATTATAGTACTTATTGTGAATGACTTTCTGATCCACTGTTACACTTGTAACTGCATATTCACCTAAAACATACAATTGACATATTGGATTTTGAGATATATATTTTTTTAATTTTCCCAACATTCTCTCTCTCTCTCTCTCTGTCTCTGTCTCTTTCTTTTTCTTTCTCACAGGCTATAGTGACAAAGATTGGGATGGACAGCATTACTGCTAGTTATTTTGCTCTATTTGAAGTCATTAACCACTCTTTTGGTAAGAGTTAATATTTTTCTGTAGTTTTGCAGTCATATAGTTCATATAGTCATGTTTTGTATTGCATTTGTTTTTGCTTACAATTTGGTGAATGTTGCTTACCAATAAAACTAGAGGCTGATACACAATGGATAATATTTACTGTGATCAGTCATCTAATGAGTTCCACATCACTTATTGCTGAAAATGTGTAAAATGTCAACGATTATTTCAGCTTCAGTTACATTGTTACAGCAAGTTGTAACCAACACATCGATTTATCAATACAACAATATACAGTGCAACCACATCACATCTTCTTTACTAAGAAATCATTCGTATCTGCCTGAGACTCATCTGCTGTTTGACTGCTGCCACTATGTACAGGATTTTTATTTGTTTTGTGTAAATGTAAATGTAATTAGACATACAGTGGGCAGCAGAATAATTTCACACACACACACGCGAACACACACACTCTCCTTTGCATTGTGTGTATTCAAGGTTTTAGGAATTCACATCTGTTGATTTGTACAAGCCTCTTTGTTTGCTACTCTTCTTATCCTGTCACTTATTGTGGTGTGTATGGCCAGTATGTGCACACATACTGTATATCTGTTGAGTTTTCATGTGTATATGTGTGTAGCTGTTGCTAAATAATGCTAACAGATCTGTTTCAAAATAATTTACAGTTTGATCTTTATTCACATGCAACATATATCCCTGTAGTTAATATATGAGTTCCTTAAAATCCAAAATTGTGCACTTTTTGATATGGCATAATATGGAATTGTCCATCTTTTTTTAACGTCCTGTTAAAAGGTTTGTGTAATTACTACAGCATATTATTATTTGCTACTGTTATATTAATAAAATGAGCCATAAAGGAAATAATTTCTTATTTACTTTAAAATCCAGTTCAAATTGCAAGGATCTTTCATCGTAGCTTATGTGTAGTTATTCAAAATTTAGACTGAGAAACGCAATTGATCAAAACTGATTTTCTGAGTGGCAGTAGTGATGGATTTGCTTCATATTATAAATGAAGTCCTGTTTTTATTCTATATCTGCCTATTTCTATATTCATATTCATTTATCACACTTTCTCTCTGTCACTGCCTCTTCCTGCTAAAACTGCTACATCTCTGTCTCCCATTTCCTCCTAGCACGCAAGCTGGCCCCTAATGAGTTTCCTCATAAGCTTTATGTGCAGAACTACACATCTGCCATCCCTGGCACCTGCCTCACACTACGCAAGTGGCTCTTCACCACAGAAGAAGAAGTTCTGCTGAATGACAACGAACTGGCCATCAGCTACTGCTTCCATCAGGTCTGTTGTCGAGCTGTGTGTAGGCGTGTGTGTGTGTGTGTGTAGGTTTCATTCCACAGTGTTTTCATTTTTTATTGATGCATTTTGTCTTCCTCTCTTTTTTTAAAGGCTTTGGATGATGTGAAAAAAGGATTCGTCAAAGTGGGGGAGAAATCCTATCAGCTTCAAAAGCTTAATGAACAAAGAAAAATGTCCATGGTCAGTCTACAATTACAATTACATTAAAGGATTGGTTCCCAGCAAAGAGATAATTGTCATTGTTCCAACCTGTATAATGTTCTGTGAAACATAAAAGGGGAACAGCAACAAGTACATTTTTCACAATTTCTCCTTTTCTGGTTCACAGAAAAACATTTTTTTGGGGTCAGCTATTTCTTAATTCATAACACTAATTACAATAAAAGGTGCCGGTCTGGAAGGCTAAAATAAAAGACTTGAAAATTGGAGTGTCAACAGAATCTTAATGAAACATTACTTCCTGTCCATTTTTGCTTGACAGTATTTAAGTATTCTGAGGACATGCCAGGGATACAATGAGATCACTTTTCCTCACTGCTCCTGTGACTCGCGTAGAAAAGGTCATGTTGTCACAGCGATAAGCATCTGCCACTTCAAACTCCATGCGTGCACAGAGGACGGCACTCTAGAGGTAAACGTGTTTGTTTCAAAGAAGTGAATCACTATTTTTTACATTTATCCTCACTTCACAGGGCGTGACTCTGGGTGTCATGAGTTCACTGCCCTAATTTAGAGTTTGTGAAAACGGATGTTCTTTGTCTTTGATTACAGAATCAGGTGATAGCATTCGAATGGTCAGAGATGCAGAGATGGGACACAGATGAAGAGGGAATGGCTTTCTGTTTTGAATATGCTCGAGGGGAGAAAAAGCCTCGCTGGGTCAAAATCTTCACACCATACGTGAGTCCTGTACTTGTCCCGAAAGTGATTCAGAGTTCTACATTTTGGCCTTGTCCGTGCCAAACTTGTCTTGTCTTTTCTAGTTCAACTACATGCACGAGTGCTTCGAGAGAGTCTTCTGTGAGCTCAAATGGAGAAAAGAGGTGGGCTACTTTAAGTTTACGTGAGTGTGAGTTTGGTCGTTGGGTCTGTGTTTTGATTGATGTAACTTGTACAGGTTGAAGAGGAGGCCACGGACAAGGACAATAAGAACTGCAGTAAAGATGGTATGTGCAGTAAGGTAAGGCTCTGCCTGCCTTTGCTTTGCACTGTGGGCTGTTAAGTCATGGTCTGGAGTGCGCATCTGAAAGGCCTCTCTCTTTTACAGAATATCTTCCAACTGCTGAGACACAGAAGGGATGGAGGCACATGAAGGGCGAGATCATCTCATCTTGAATTCTAAAATACACACACACATACACACGGTTGCATACATAAGCTCAGAACGAATCATTTCACAAACCAAGTCAAATGGCTTACAACACCTACTCTACCATAGATACACATTCATAAAGACTCTCCTTCAAATTCAAGGTTCTCAAAAGAAACACAACACAGGAAATGACACAACTACAGTACAGTGATGAAAAGTAAAACTAAAAAGACTTTCAAAGACTTTTACCATCACATCATTTCATTTGGATGTATTGGAGGTGACGAGCTCAGTACAGGACAGACATTGACATAGGAACAAGGTGGATCTCTATACTTCAGGAGATGGACAGAGTTTGGTGTAATAATGTCTGATGGACCCTGGCTGTTAACATGGCACCAGCATGGCGATTGGTCCAGGTGACTAATTCATGTCATGTGACTGGTCACAAGACAAAGGATTACAGACCCAAGTTTGAGAAACAAAGACTGAACTGTGCTGCCAGGGAATGTGGCTAAATCACAGAGATATGGTGTGTTCATTTAAAGAAATGCAAGCCTCTGCAGTCTAACTAATACACTATTCTGACACTAACACTTGCACATACAGCTGTGAGGATGAAGATTCTCTCAGAATGTATCCATTTCTGAAAAAAGCAAAAACCATTACTGCATTTTCCACTTGGACAATCAGAGTGAGAGAGGGAAAGAGAAAAGCCTTTATAGTCGGATAGAAAAGAAAGCAAGAGAGACAGATCAATACTTTTACATGCTTTTCCACATTCATTTGTTTCCTTACTATTGTTGGTAGTGTTTGTCTGTTGGTAATTTTCAGCCATTTAAAATGTTTTTTTTTGTTGTTGTTCTTTTAACTGTCTTTTAGTTTCTAAAGCGGTTTTAGATTGGATTAGCCATTGTGGGGCCCAGACAGAATTACTGCGCTGATTTGGGGAAAAAATCTGACAAAATTTCCCGTGGAGGTTTAAATGAGGGTTTAAACTACACTGAAGATGAAAGCAGAATCAAATTAGTAGCCCAAATAGTTAATTAACAAACATGCAGATGATGGGTAATAAGTGGGAATTTGTGAATGTAAATTCGCAGGGCTTTACTGCAGGTGCAGATTTGGTGTGGGCCTGCCCATTAATAATCTGCTCAGTGTTGGTACTTTCTCTGCATATATGACTTGTATTAGACTTATATTATCAGTGTTTTAAGTGTAAGCACTTAATTGAAAAGCCAGCTTTGATGTGCATGTGTTTGTGTGAGAGAAAGAATAGTGGGCTGGATGATATTTGGGCTGTCATGCCCTCACCAAGCAGTAGATGGCTCTGACTGCACAGGAAGTCTGCATTTGATGTCATTTTAAAATGGTGTTTATCTGTTTAATGTTTTCCAGTTTACTTGTTGTAGCGCAGGCGCATACAAACCTATCACTCCAGACCAGTCATGACATTTTTTGCACTTTCTGTTTAATGCGTGTATGAGTTTGTATGTTAATGACTGACAAGCATGCCAATTTCTGTTTGCACTGTTGAACATTTTCATGAGATTTCCGTCATAATTTTCATTGAATGCAACAGACATAACTGAGCAATTGTGAATAAATCAACATGCATTTGTGTTCTGTTGGATCAACACAGCTGTCTTATATAACAGTCATGCTGGTCATCATGGGATTACACAGAGGCATGCAAAAGCCCTCTTCATTCTCATACCATTTGTATGGCTTTTAGTGGACTTTCCGATAAGGCTCTTCTGTGTGTGTGAGAAAAACTCTCTTCCCCTCTTTCATTCTTTATTGTTCTTTGTCTGTTTGCTATGGTTGTGTTTCTCTCTCTTTGACTGATACTTTAATTTATTTAAATATGATATTATATAAATATCTCGGTGTACAGTATTTTCAACAGTGTGAGTTTTTGAGTAATCTTTTCAAATAAGGCACAAAAACGTTAACAAAGCAACTCAATGGTCTAGTATGAACTCAAATGAACAATGTAGGATACAAATAAAACACTAAAAACAAGACAAACAGCATACCAGGAGGGTTTAATCTTGTAAAAAAAATGTAAAAGCAAAATGTTTGGTAATGTTTGGTCATAACATTATAATAAAATATAACATATTCTTTTAAATAAATTGACTTATCAACTGGATTATCGTGTGTGTCTGCCAACTTTCTTACAATTCTGAAGTAAAATGCATATCTGGTTACCAGAGGGGGGAGTAAAATAATTAACAATAATTGAACTACAAGGATGTGGACAGGAGGTGCCAACACAAATAATTAAACAGTCAAATACATTAAATTGTAAAGAGGGTTAGTAACGGTAGTGTTGTCTTTCTGTTGGTCGGTGTGCCGCTGACCTTCACCCCAATGATCGTATCAAGCACTTAACAATTAAAGAACAAATGGCACCTGAAACGCAAGACGAGCTGTGGCACTTCATCAGCTGCGTAAGAGTCAGATATAGTCAGAAATACTACAATAATACTGACATCAGCCTGATCACAGCAGCAAGAAACAGTAGTATAAATAATAGGACAAAATTAATGTACACAAAAAATAAATTGGAGCTACAAAACCCTCAACTCGTACAAGGTGTTTGGTAATTATATAATAAAAAGTGAGAAAACAAGAAAAATCAGCTTTGAAAAGTTAATTTATAAAATCATTAAGAGGGACAGTTTGCATTTCGTACTTCTTGCACGTCGAACCATACGTCATCAGAGAGCGCCAAAAACACCGTCGCATGTAAACACCGTATTTCATTATCATTCGTCTGCGGTGTGTTTTCGTTGTACATGTGTCCTTTCTTACTGAACATTGCAACGCTGCATGTGACTGCGAATGTAAGTATGCTTGTTTCCAATAGCGTGCGTGGTTTCTTTAGCATTATCATCGTGTTCGGATGAAACCAAAACAGCGCAACGACGCTGAAGTAAGAGATGCGTTAGCGGCAATGAAATCTGCAGCATTTGCATCGTTCTGTGTCGTTATCATTAAATACCCGAACCTCAGATTCACAGACACTTTTGAACCTACATATAGTTATATGAGTCTGCTTGTTTCTTTTTTGCTCCATAAAACCGAACTCGATAGTATGGCAATGCATTTATTTAAAGTGATGTAAAACGTCTGTTGTCCTTGCAATGTACGCAAACAACAACAACAGAGTAAAGAAACGTAATATTTCAGTAGAGGATTGCTGTGTTATTCGTGATTAAATCTGTATAAAGCAAATTTAGAAACAGGTTTGTATTGAAAGATTAGTGAAATTTATGTATATATGTCATACTCATTCATCTTACGTCATATGCAAAAGAATTGTTCATAAGGGCTATTTGCGCTCATACAAATCTATTGAATTAGAATTATGACTATAGACTAAAACCCTGATAAACATCAAATAGTTATACTGTTATTTGATGTTAGTGCTGGTCAGTAATGTTAATAATATGCTTGCTGGACATGCAGAATGGTTTTACTATACGTTGCATCACTTTACCTGCTGGCTCTAATGTTGCTCTTCTCTGTAATACTTTGTCTCCTTGTTTTACTTCTGCAAAACTGAGCTACGAAACTTCCAAGTTTGTGTCACAGTGTATTAGGGAATCTAGGTTATAAAGCACCTGCGGGAGCAGTGTCTGAACAATTGTTTGTCCCCTACATGACCAACATCGTCTAGGAGCTATTATTTCAATGCGATTTAATCTGTTAACACTTGGTAATATGTTATAGTAGTATGTTAGAAACTGCATTGCAGTTTTTTTACAGTCGCAGCATTGTATCCCCATAAATTATGCATCTTGGAGGGTCGCAGGTTGAGGTTTTCTTTCAGTCTGCTGGACGGTGAAATCTGAAACGAAACCGATGGCTCACTGTAATAAAAGTCGGCAGTGCGCTGCAGTAATTGTATGGGGTCAACTGATATGCCGTAATATGAATACAGGCGGCCTGAACATTTTTGAAACAGTTTATCACAGTGTTTGGGTTTCCCACTGCGTGTTATGTTGATTTCTATATGTTTGGTTACATAAATATTTCAGTCCATTATTATGGTTAAAAGGTAATTACTGTTTATGAATTTATGAAAAGGTTGAAATCTCGTGTGGTTAATGTCTCCACCTACTGTTAATAGAGAGAAGTGTGTATTTTGAGAGAGTTGCAGACAGTAACTGGAGAGCTTTAAAAATGGAAAGCGAAACCATTTAGCTGCACTAGCTTTGCGTTTTTGTTCCATTTTTCTTTTATATATAAGAATTTAGTATTGCAACATTTTTATAAAAGTTTTTAAACATTTCAAAGTTTCAGGAGTTTGTTGGGTTAAACAGTTAATAAAAGTATACAGACACAACATGTTATAGGTTAGAAACGTTGATTTAATCTAAACATTTTGATCTGAACAGTGTTTCAGTCAGAAACCGATTTATCAGTCAAAGAGTAGTATTGTTTTTTGTGATGCATGTCTTTTGAATACTACTTTTTATAAAAATTAAATATTAATCTCTTTATTCATTTCTTAAAGCGTTATTATTTTTAATGTGTGCTATGGAATGCATTAACTATGATGTGTATACAGAGTTCATACATGTTCATTTACTTGTTGTGGTGTCAGGGCTATAGAGCCTTAATATACTAACACTAAATATTTATACAGCGCAGTGATTTGCTAAATCATAGAACAACATGCAATGCGTAACTTCATGTTAGGTTCACTAACACATGTTCTATGTAAGTATTCTCCCAATTTTTTTGGACCCCAGCTAAAAATCATTGTGCCTATGTGTTTATAGTGTTTTTATAGATCTCTTTTTAGCTTACAATGAGAGAGAATCCCATTCTTTCCTCTAATACCCACGGCCATTTTCCCTTCACTATAAGGATCACTTGCTATGCCAGAAATAAATTGCTTGTCACAATAAGCATAAATAATTAAGCTATGCCTCTTTAACCAGGTTCTCGAATTGCAGTCTCCTGTGATGCCAAAAATGTGTAGGCAGTATTTGTGTGTCTGAATACAGTAACAACATTAATTGCATACTTTACATCTTCTCCAATGCATTATTCTGATGTTCTCTGTCTCTCTTGCAATTTCAGAAGCAGTGCACAGACTAAGCCTTTGCCACCCAGTGACGTTTCATTCACCAGACACCTGAGGTTCATTCTATTGAGTGTGTGCACATCCACCAGCAGGCACTTTATCCGTGCCCAACGCGACACCCCCACCCCTGCGCTATGAGCAGAGGTAGAGGGTTTCACAACGATTATCAGCGACACTCCTTTCAATCCCACCAGGGAAGACCTCGTTTTCATTCCCCATCATATCCGTCCACCAGTCGCCCACAAGGCCCTCGTCTCCCAAGCCCTAACTCTGTATCTGGCTGGAATACGAATCCCTCTTATTGCTCCCTTTATGCTGCTGCTCCTGGTGTGCAATCACCAGGCCCTTCTGTTCCCCCTGCTCCCAATAAACCGCCCCAATGGACATCCTCTCAGCACAGCAGTGAGCACATCTCTGACTTCAATTGTGTAAGCTTCCGTCAACAACAGGTGCAGTACCTGAGGGGGGAGCGTTCACAGGCCCCGCAGTTCAAAGCACCCCAACAGCGAGGGTTGCAGACCTCCACTGGAGGGGAAGAGGGCACAAATAGGTCTATCCAGTATCAAACAGGTTATCACTACTTTAAACCAAACAGTGGCTTTGGAAAAAGAGAAGGCTACAACCAAGACAGAGCCACTTGGCAAAGGGAACAGAACCTTGGATATACATCTGGAACTAAGAAGAGGTCATGGTGGAATCACCCAAACCAGAAGTGGCAGAATTATCAGAATCTAAATCAGCATAGTAAGCACTACTGGAATGCACAGGTAGATGAAGTGTCCGGTCTGTCCTCAGACCTTCACAGTCTGTGTTTAGGTGACCGGGTAAAAAGGCTACAGAACTCTGACACCTTATCTTCCTGCAGTAGCTGGGCCAGCAAAGTTTCCAGTTCACCTGGCACAAGCAGAGACACTCTGTGTTTCACCCCTGAGATCCAGCAACGGGTTCTCTCTTTTTTGACGTCACTTGGGCCAGACGAGACCATTCAGGCCAAGGTCTTGGCCAAAAAACTCCACCTGCCCAAGAAGATCATTAATCAGGCCTTATATGCCCTCTTACATTCAAAGCAAGCAGTGAAGGAAAGTGACACTCCTCCTCTGTGGAGACTCAGAAGGGAAGACGACTGTGAGTCCCTCAGAGGGAGAGACAGAGCATCTTCAAAGGATGCTGAGAAAGAACAGGATCCGAGTTCGTTCATAATGCAAGAGTCTAAAGAAGATCTAACCAGGACTAACTCAGAAGTGCAGACTTTTGTTGAGGCTAACAGTGATACAAGTGGCGAATCGGAGGACTGTGAAGGCGACAATACAATACAAAGGAGACAGTTTCTTCCTGACCAGCATCACACACTTGAACCTACAGCACAGTCAGTAAGTTTATCAACAATGGCGGATTCTAAAGACAGCAAAGAGCAGATCCTACAGTACCTTTATGGAACAGGCAAGTCCAGTGCACTTGTGATTGCCAAGAATCTTGGCCTGCGAAGTGCCATGCAGATTAATCCCACACTCTATGCCATGGAGAAACAGGGAGATGTGGGACGCAACGCAGAAGTTACGCCTCCAACCTGGGAGCTAAGTGCACATCGGCGGGACAAGATGGACCGCCAGCGAAAGGCTGCTGCACCCATAAAACGGGAAGTAAACATTGCTGAGATGCTAAATTCACCAGTTGAAGAGATTACTAGTGTGACTGCTGTGAAGTTGGAACCGACTGGTGGTAATTTAGGGTTTGCAGGTGTAAATAACGAGTATACAACCGCAAAGCTGCTGGAAAGGAGTGAAAATCCAGTGGGTATGTTAGCACAGGACAAGAACAGTGTTTTTGGTAGCATTTTGCATGACGTTCCTGGCCCTGAGCCTACTCTCTTTAACCGCAGTGACCACTCCTCCACCCACCCACCTTATTTTCCTCATCAGTTTCCATACTATCAAGAATTGCCCAGTAATGGAGGAGAACGCTCACAATGGGCATCTGATGATATCCCAGAGTTCTTAAATGTAATCCGCTCAGAGGTTGCGGTTTCCTTGGCTGCTCCCCCACCCCCAGCTCAAAGCCTGGAATCAAGCAGGTTGCAAAAACTAAGAGAGGCCTGCAGTAAGAACCCAGTTAGTGGGCTGATGGAGTTTGCTCAGCATCTTGGATACAATTGTGAATTCCTTCTTCTGAACCAGTCTGGACCCTCACATGACCCAAGGTTAGTTAGTTCATTCATGGACTGATGTATTTGTTTGTGTTTCTGTTAAGGCGGCCTTGTAGTATTTACTTGAGAAGTTTGGTGTTTGACAGGTTACACATAGCTGTAATTTCATTAAAAAAGGTTGTAAAACCTCTTGGTACACACTGAGATGAAAAGTGATGTCAGGAGTGATTTACTCTAACTTTCTATTATGTATTCTCAAAACATATGTTAATGTTTTGCTGCTCATCACCAGGTTTCAGATGCAGGTCATGTTGGATGGTCGCAGGTTTCCACCAGCTGAAGCCTCAAGCAAAAAAGTGGCCAAAAAAGATGCTGCAGCCATAACCTTAAGGATTCTTTCCAGAGAGATGGAGGGAGGAGGTGCAGATGAAGAGGAGGAAAAGGGCACTGAGGGATCTGAATCGACCACAGATTTAGCAGATGATACATTAGTATGTTTGCTGTTGTAACATGAGATTGTTGCATGAGATTTTATTGCTACCTTTTCCCATAACCCATGTTCATCTTCCTCATGTTTCTAAAGGGTGGTGCAGATACTCCACCTCAGGCTCTGGCCCGCTCTCTTCCTGGAGGAAAGAACCCTGTATCTGTCCTGATGGAGTACAGCCAGCGCAGTGGACACGCCATTCAGTTTATCAACACAGGACAGGAAGGGCCGCCCCACGATCCACGGTAAAATACACTGTGAACAGAAGTTCTTGTGCATCTTAGCATAAGGACAGAAAACTTGAAAATTGAGATTTCAGGAGGTCTTTACAATCTCCAGTACAATCTCACACTCTTGACGTTCCTTCTGTACTCCTCTCACTCTCTCTTTACTGTCCTCACCTCTTCTTTTATTTCATTTACCATCTCCCCTTATCTCCCCCTCCCCTAGTCGCTTGTTCTCTCTCTCTCTCTATCTGTCTCTCTCTCTGTAAAACACAATGCTTTAGTTGAAGGACTGAATAGTTGTTTTTATCTCTTTCTTGTTCTTCTCCTATGTCATCCTTCTTGTACTTAATTGTACTCTTAATATGTTATTTCTCCATATTGGGTTTGTGTTTGGCTAAAAATATTAGGTGAAGTATGAAGCCATTGGCATCAAGCACAGTCTGTATCAGTTCCTTGTCTCTGGAACTGCGCATTGCAGATTGCAGATTGTTTTTCTGTGTATTAGTACGTCTCCATAATTAATTGCAATAGAATGATGATATGGCTTGGTACAATTATGAAACAAATATAAAGGCTGAGATTTTAATTAAATAAATGTATAGTCTTCATGCTGTGCGCTGTGTGGTTTAAATTACAAAATTATGCACAACAATTAAATCTAATGAGCTATCTAAATGTACAATTAGATCTAAATGTAACTTGACAATGCTGTGTTTTTTAGTTTAAGTAATAATTCAAATATTTAATAAAAAAACTATAAATTGCTGTTACAATATTACAGATTTCTATTCACCTTGATTCAGTTGCCGATTGTATTGCTTCTATGTCCTATTTTGACTTGAGAAATTTCTCTTGTGGTAGGTTATATAAGTAATAGACCTTTGTTCTTACAGTTTAAGAAATGGTTTTCATATCTAAAAATATGCATTGGTGGAGCTAATCCTTTGTGTCCACTGCTCTCAGTTTGCTTTCAGTACAATATCCTAATAAGCTCCCTTTTCGTAATTTTATATTCTGCTTTTTAAAAGAAAAATCTTTATTGAATGTCGTTCAGGGAAACTTCCACAAACGTACACTGAGTTTTTTCATGTGCTGGTGAAATAAACTCGACCTGTACTAAAAAGGAGTCCTGAAATTTATGTAAATAAAGCAAAATTGCTAACATTTTTTAAATTTGTTGGTAATAAAAAAAATTGCATTTCTTCTTTATTACAAAATGATGTCCACTGTGAGTTTTTCCTCACATATTTTTTTCCCCACAATCCCCTGCTGTTCTGTTACGCCCTGGATCAGGTTTATGTTCCGTGTGATGGTCGGCGAGCGACTTTTCCCAGAAGCCTCAGCGCCCAGCAAGAAAGCAGCGAGGCAGCTGGCGGCAGAAGAGGCTGTGAAAGAACTCATGGGAGATGGACTGCTGCATCTTAACAAGGTAATGACTGGAAGAAAACAGATTTCACTCACTGTAGAGAGCGGCATTGTGACTGTCATAATTAGTCAGTTAGATTTCATTTAACATTATACAAAATTAAAGGAACATGTTGGTTATGAATTTATACCTATGGAGTCTACAGTCTTACAACTGTATTGTACAGCTGGGCATTTTGCAACTATTCATGCAATTATGAAATATTAATTGGGTATTAAAATATTGTAATTTTTTCTGTATTGTATTATAGTATATAATATTTACTGTTAACCGTTAAGTCATGGTATAAAACACATGGTCTAGATATCTTATAGAATAGAAAGGAAAACAGAGAGAGTGCAGAAATTATTAGTACCCAGATAAAATCTACCATTTTATGTTGGTATTTGTGATTTTATTACAGTATTTTTTAAATGCATAAAACTTCAGTTACATGATTACTGTAATACACACACCTATATACCCTCTTCATTTTCAAACACAGTCTTTCTCTTCCAGCCTTCAGGTAACTTCTGCCCACTGAGTGAAAGCGAGTCCCAGCCAGCAATGCCCGCGTGCCCCTCTCTCCCACCCCTGACAGCAGCAGAGCTCCAGGCAGCCCATGAAGCGGGTGTGGGTGACCTCATCAACCACCTGAACAACAACGCAGTGTCTGGTCTGCTGGAGTACGCCCGCGCCCGTGGCTTCGCTGCAGAGATCCGCCTGGTGGGCCAGTCAGGACCCCCACACGAGCCCAAGTACACATGCACTCTCACCTGGTCCCGTTACATAACTTTGTTTTTATTAAAGAAGCAGCGGGAGTCACTGTGTTTGACTTCCTACAACTCTGCCACAAAATAACATTAAGATCAAACACATCTCTCTCTCTATCTTTCTCTCTCTCTCTGTCTCTCAATCTCTATATCTCTCAATCTCGCTCTCTCTTTCTCTCTCTCTCAGGTTTACATACCAGGCTAAATTGGGAGGGCGATGGTTTCCTGCTGTGTGTGCTAGTAATAAGAAGCAGGGGAAACAGGAGGCAGCAGACGCTGCACTCCGGGTGCTTATAGGAGAGGCAGAGAAAGCAGCGCGTACTGGAGAGCTCACACCAGAGGTATTAAACACACCCATTCACAAAAAAATCTGTTGAATTCTGTTTGGTATTAGATTTCGACAGCATATTAAATCTACTGTCACTTCTGTTGGCAGGTTAGCTGTTAGGCTATTACAGTTTTTTGTGGTCACAGGTGTGCATTTACTGCCATTTTACAACAGCCAATAAACACTTATCTATTCATGACAATCTGTTAGAAAATTTGAAGTTTAGAAATACAAAATCTTTTAACCTTTTTTGCACACATGCAAGAAATTAGGAAATATTACTAAATACTTACTAATCACCTTAAAAGTTTTGTGCTTTATTATTGAAAATTATATTTTTGTGACGGTGACAGTGGAATTATTTTATTTTTGTTATAAATAGTGCATATAATTCCTGGAAAAATTGCACCAGCTGCAAAAACATCATAATTGCATCATCCAAACATCAGATTTAATCATCTTTGTGACTTGTTAAAAACACACAAAATCATAATCTAGGCTTAATCATAATGTTATTCCAATTCATTTTTTAAAGTAAAAAGTGTATATATAATAATATTATAATTATATGATTATGTGTGCGTGTGTGTGTTACAGCTGCCAGTGTCAGGCAGCACGCTGCACGATCAGATCGCCATGCTGAGCCATCAGCGCTTTAATGCCCTCACAGCACGCATCCAGCACAGTCTTCTGGGTAGGAAGATTCTGGCAACCATTGTGATGAGAAGAGGGTCGGACAGTCTGGGAACAGTCGTCAGCCTGGGGACGGGTACAAACACGCATACGCAACAGACACGGCCAATATGACGCATTAAAGACATGCAGTAATTGTTAATGCTTTATGCATGAAGGGAACCGCTGTGTTAAAGGGGAGGAGCTCAGTCTTCGAGGCGACACGGTTAATGACTGTCACGCTGAAATCATCTCCAGGAGAGGCTTCATCCGGTATCAGCTTACAGATGAACGTTCTGTCTCACTTCCTATCCCATAATTCATTTCTTTCTCATTCTACCTCACTTGCTGTCTCGACAAAAGAATCTTATTTCACTGCAGCTCATCAATATCAACCTTATACTTCATGTTCTGAGGCTGTTATTGATTGACAGTATGTCTGCTTTTAGTTTTCTAAAGTCCTAAAGTTTTAGTGCATTTTGTTGCTATGATTAGAAAAGGGCACTTGCAGCAGCAATGAAATAGAATATAGAAGAGATTAGTGCCAAATAATAATAATGAAAAAATAGATCAACACTTTTTTAAAATATTTGTGTTGTATTTGTGTAAAATATCAATTGTATCGCCTTAACCAATCAAATGTATATGAATAAATATGATGAATGCATTACAATATATGAGTATTTGCTGAAGAAAGTGTGCCCAAATGAATATAATTATGACATCGTTCTGGAGGATGACTAATAAAAATACAAAATGTGGATTTACCTATTATTGGTCTGCAGTTCATAGCAGTTCACTTTATAATATAATAAGCCTGTTTTTGTATGTTAACTTGTGGATGTGTCTGCATGGCTCAGGTTTTTGTACAGTGAGCTGATGAAGCATTGGGAAAGTTCTTCTGAGGAGAGTATTTTTGAGTTAGCAGATGATTGCAAGCTGAAGATCAAATCTGACATCACCTTTCATCTGTACATTAGGTGAGACATGCATGCAAACTACTTTAGAACAGATGCTTACTTTTACACATAGATAACACTGCTTTAAATGCTCTGTCTTCTTCTTTCTCTCTCTCTCCCTCTCTCTCTTTATCTTGGTCTGTCTCACTGTGTCTCTGTCTCACTGTGTCTCTGTCTCACTGTGTCTCTGTCTCACTGTGTCTCTCGCTCTCTCTGTGTGTCTCTCACTGTCTGTGTGTGTCTCTCTCTCAGCACTGCTCCATGTGGTGATGGTGCTCTCTTTGATAAGTCCTGCACTGATGCTGCTGAGGTCAGCGGTTCTGGGCACATGCCTCTCTTTGAGAACGTTAAACAGGGAAAACTCAGAACCAAAGTGGAGAACGGTAAGAAACATTTGTTTATGAATTATGTCAATGGTGAGATTGCATCGTATCTTTTGTATTAGCATCTTAGCATGTTCATCTGACTCAAGTTTGGAAATCATCAAAGCATGCAAAATTGAAAAGCCTTTTGGAATCTCCGAGTGGCTTTTTGTTTGTAATCATAATATTTGGGCAAATACCAGCTAGCCATCACTCCTTTCCACAACTTTTATTTATTCAATTTCATTCTATTTATTTATTCTCTATTACTACTTTTATTAATTCTTGTTCAAATATGCAAGACAAGTTTGCTGCTGTTTGTTTTGAGGAGCGATTATGTTGCCATTGGTTTGTCCCAGGATGTACCCCAGTAATGTTTTTTGGCAAAAGCACATTTATAAAAAATACTTAAGGGCCACTCCTGGCAATTACATGGCCATTTACATTTATTATATTACTTTTTTAGCATGTAGCAGACACATTTTACTGAAAGAGAGTTACAAGCCCATGACTTAAGTATTGCTAGAGCTATGCTCAGATTTTGTGGTTTCAACTTCAACTTTCAACTGGACATTTGATGTTGGTAACAGGTCATAATAAATTGTGGCAAGATGTTTTTGTGTTAAATGATAGCCATACTATAGCCAAACTGCTGTTTAACTGCTAAGGTATTCTACATCGTCTTAAACATTGAATATTGTTTAACTCTTGTAATGGTTTAACTATTTTTGATCAACAAAGATTAAAGGATTCATACCCAAATACGTTTTTATGAAACACCTGGAATTTATGTTTGCATTTGGAATAGTTTGATGGAATAGTATTTTTTCTTTGGAAGTGCCCTCTTGCTTTTGTAAGCCCTGCTTACACATTCTTGTGTTTCATTTATCCTGTTACTGTTAATATTAAACTGTATTATTCTTTAAGGCGAGGGCACCATTCCAGTGGAGTCCAGTGCTATTGTGCCCACCTGGGACGGCATTCAGCACGGTGAGCGTTTGAGGACCATGAGCTGTAGTGACAAGATCCTGCGCTGGAACGTTCTTGGCCTCCAGGGGGCGCTGCTTAGCCATTTCATCCACCCTGTTTATCTGCGCTCCATCACACTTGGTAATGCTCTCCCACAATGGTTGGAATAATGAAGTGCAGTCATTTTTTTTACACAGCCTTTTTTCTTGCAATTCATGTACAATCAAGGCTGTAAACAAGAGGTCCTCAAGGACACTAATTTAAACAACCTGTAAAATTACATGATGAGTTTTCTTTCCTGGGTTCACAGTTAAATATTTAAACAGGGTCATTAAAGACTGGTTATGCATAATAATTAATGTTAAAACTTTATTTATGGATTTTTATTACGTCAGGATATCTCTACAGCCATGGTCACCTGACTCGAGCGGTATGCTGCCGATTGGCTAGAGACGGGGATGAGTTTAAAAACAGTCTACCAGCGAACTTTACTCTTAACCACCCTGAGGTACCTCCACAGATCACAGCAAGACAACAAAGAAATCTGACTCCTATAAAACATTTGGATGCTGTAGGGAACCTTGGATTTTAATATATTTTTCATTTATTGTACTTGATTGTCATTTATTGCTCTCTGTAGGTGGGCAGGGTGAGTGTATATGACTCAACACGCCACACAGGTAAGACCAAAGAATCAAGCGTTAACTGGAGTCAGCCAGACCAGTTCAGTGTGGAGGTACTGGATGGCACCAAAGGTAAACTGGACAGGTAAGAATCAGTGGCCCATTAATCTTAAAACCAGCCAATAGCATGTCACCAAATCTTCTTAGAGAAAACCCAGCTTATCTCTTACCTAGTTGGATCAATTTTTAAGAAACCTAGACACTGGCTTTCTTCCATGACACCTGCTTTTTCTGTTCATGCCAGTCCCAGAATGGAGGTATCGAGGGTCTCGAAGTCAAATCTGTTGCGTCTTTTCCATGCATTGTGCCAGCGCACTGGGCGAATGGATTTGCTGGCATTGCCTTCTTATGCCCACGCTAAGAT
The DNA here is from genome assembly GCA_036877545.1 of Yasuhikotakia modesta. Lineage (NCBI taxonomy): Eukaryota > Metazoa > Chordata > Actinopteri > Cypriniformes > Botiidae > Yasuhikotakia > Yasuhikotakia modesta. Next base: position 2,744 of record JBAJNP010000788.1, on the reverse strand, counting down.
GGCAGCCACTTCATTCCAGGATGCCAAGAGGCTGTTCTTCATGGCGCTAAACCAGCATGGATATGGATCCTGGATTGGGAAGCCCCTGGAAGAAAAGAGTTTCGAGGGTGAGCCAAGAGGCATGGACAGTGGGCACATAAGACCCCCAGGCCCCGAGGCCAGTCAGGGCTTTGCCTTTGATCCTAATAGCCCCTCCAGTTCAAATAACAACATTCTTTCAACTACACAAAGCTTACAGGGGTAGAGAGAAATTAAATGGACAGAAAGACGGGGGTGAGACAAAGTCGCTGAGAGCATGAGCGAAAGAATAGATGATATGTGACGTGAGAGGGAAAGATTGCAGGAATGGGTACTCTAGGGGAGAAGGAGGTTTGTTCTGTAGATGGGGTGGAACAGGATAAGCCTGTGGCTTGAGATTTCAACTTCAACCATCATGACCAAGCAGAAAAGGCTCCTGCTATGGCAACAGAGTTGTTAACCTAAGGCAGATTAAACATGATGAGACAACAAGAAATCAGTAACTCATTTTTAGTGGGTTTTCTGTCTCTGTGAAAATGTTATCATCAGTGCTGTATTACTTGATTGCAGTTGCAACATAGTGAATAAGTGATTATTCTCTTAATCTGGTTGAACATTTCAAAGTCAAGTCACATATTTAGTGAAGTTAATTTGATCCCAGTTAGACTTCTCGTTTATTGGAATCGAAAAATGCAGGTTGCAAAATAATTGTTTATTAATTTATAGAGGTTGATGTACAAATGATTTACCATTTCCTGATTTATCCACTTTTTTAGTTTAGTATTATCTGTATACTTTAATTTTGGGTGGGACTAAATTACTACTTTATCTACATAGGGTCAAATTATTTTTGTTTTGCAACACTTTACAACATATATATAAAGTTTTGCTTATGAAAAGTTGATTAGACTGGATGAAATGTATACATAATGTACGTACAGATACATATGCACACGGATGTATATATAAGGTCTATTGTGTGAGTTTATATATATGTGTGTGTGTTTATGTATGTGTATATATTGTATGTATATATTTTGTAACGATTGAAAACTTTGAAAATCCATATTGTTTTCTATCTTTAATTTTTAGAATGTGTTTTTATACAATGTGTTTTAAGTATTGTTTGTTAAATGTGTGTGTTTGTTAAAAGCCAGCAGTTCCTGGTACAGTAAATATTGCATGCAGCCAAACACGTTCAGATTTGCATCTACTGTAACGTGAGGGTGGCACAAACTAAATCAGGTGCACACCTGGTGCACACATGTGTGGACCTCAACTGTTTTTGGAATATTGCTTTGTCCCGTTTTTTCCATACTGTGAAGTAGAACAATCTGTATGCTTGTGTTTTGTGTAGACACACTATTGATTGATGCACTGCTTCAAGACTAAAGCAATACTAATATGTTGATTCTTTCATGCACCAAATGTAAATCTGTATGCCCCAAGCGTTTCTGTTTAAGCCATTGATGTATGTTCAAATACGCACATTTCAAATCTTTAGAGAAATAAAACAAAATCAAGATAAATTATTGTTTCAAGATGTCTGAAAACTGTAAAACTGAAGAAAGTTTCTTATTACTTATATAATTCTTTATTTACATAATAATAAGAAAATGAAGATATTCGAACAAATAGTTATTTCTACACTGAACTTTTGAAAACATTATTCTACCTTTCAATTATATTTCCTTATGAGTTACAGGGAAATATACATTTTACAAAACTGTAACTGTGGAAATTTCCAATATAATATAAAAATTGCTATAGAAATTGCTAGAGAGAAACAGGATTAATATACAACGTTGTGTCGTTACAGTTTGTCTTACCACAATGGGTTCAGGTGGTTATAATGCCGCTGGATGGCAACCTTTCCCTGTATTCATAGCTCACAGACGCTAGTATATATGTAGCCCTCGATCGAAAAGAAAACGATGTGAAATATTTCTCTCTCTCTAGTTTCACTGGGAAGTCAACTGGGAAGATTCGTTCTGAGGGCATTTTATAGGTTATAATTTAAAGAATTAAAAATCACCTGCATTTCGTCTGCAATAAACTGTATTGACAGTGTCACGCTTTATAAAAAAGCAGGTGAGGTCTAGCGCTTGTTATTAAGCTGCGAATAATGATTGACAGCTGTCATGTTTGATTGACAGCTGTCATGTACGTGTTCATACGCCACGGAAAAAATAATGTACACAGTTCACTCGACCACAAGGGCCTTTCAGGTCGCCTGCAGTGTGGACTGCGTGGCATCCTCCAGCCAAGTCATTATCTAACTGCTCGTGTGGCAAAACTTCGACATAATGTCAGACGAGTGCGCCGTGTGTATATGAAATATTAGTCGCTTTTTAGACCGTGTAAGTGAAGCGATCGATGACTGTAGATAAGAATGAATGAGAGAAGGGAAGGAGGGAATGGGTTAAGTAGTGTGTGCAGAAGTAAAAATCTCGGGAGAGTTGGTGTGTAATGATTATAAAGACCACCAAACTCCAGCGCTTGTCTGTTTGTGAGTGTTGCTCTCGGCGCTGGATGCACTGGAGTGACGAGTCGCAACAGCTGACACTGTTCTGAGCGCTGAAACACAACATGCTCACACATTGAACAGCACACGCACGTCTTACTCTTTTCTACCAGCTGACTCAGTGAAATCAAAGTTGTTCTCCAGGCCTGTCTTGACGGGAGAGGATGACAAATGCTGCAATGTGATGTGGTGTGTGTGTGTG
>JBAJNP010000787.1:0-79047 GCA_036877545.1 Yasuhikotakia modesta | reverse complement strand
AACATATGTTAGACATGCATGTAAACATATGTTAGACATGCATGTAAACGTGTTAGATATGCATGCATATAGATATGTATATATGCACGTGTGTGTATAGTCAGTTTAAACAGACAAACGAACAATGGTGTTTGTTTGAGGTCATTTTAACCGTGTTGTTCTTTGTTTTGCAGGTACTGCCGTCCACCCGTTTGTGCTACATCATATTAATATATACGGTAAATATTAAAATGCACGAAAACGTAAATGTTCGTCATAGTGACGAACTCGCTGTTTACCGAGACCTTACGGCTCTGACGTCATCGCTCACAACTCTCTCTCCTCCGCATCTGCCCGTGTGTGATGCTCGGACCCTCAGCCCATTGTCATGCATGCGTTCACCGCAAAAGAGACCAATAACATGCGTCTGCACGCCACGCATGTCACGCAAAAGCGATAAACCAGCCCTTTAAAATATCGATTTTCCTGTAAATGTGTTACTGCAGCCCTCGCGTCTCCAAACGCTGCGCTTTAAACGCCGCGGGTGAAGCGGAACGGCGTGACCGAACTGGATGGGATCGTTTGGGTGACAGGTGTCGCGATGCCGCACGATTTTCTTTAACCCACTTGCACGGCATCTTTATCCGTAACGGTACGTGAAGATGGCGACGGGAACGGGGTGGCAGCCGCCGTACAGCGCCGCTCCGGGCACCAATCCTTCCACCTCCGCCTCCGGATCGGGGATCAGTCCGTCTTCAACATCCAGCAATCTGTACGATTCCTCCCTGACGATGGAGTACACGCCAGACCTGCACCTGAAGATGAGTAAAAAAATTGCACAACTCACTAAGGTATTGTCGCATGCGATGCTAGGGATTGCAATCGATGAAATGTAAGAAAATGACACATTTGCATCAATTTGTTTTGCACCAACTTCGGTGTTTTAAACTGCAAATGTTTAATCTTTATCCCACAGATGAGATGCCCTACATATTGCAATTCTGCACCGCGGCGTTTTCTTCCCTGTATAAAAACCTGTTTATAATCCTGGACACAGTTTGCGAGCTGCGTTTAATCTGTAATGAGTTTCTGAACGCAAACAAACACCTTTACGTAACGCATGTGTTATTTAACGCACAGATCGTTCGTATGTTGCTTTATGTTCGTGCAAACATCATGAACATAATAACAAATCTCTGAATATGTGAGTCAACCCAGTGGATAAAATAATAACATTAATATTTGTCAACATACGTAGATGAATATTAATGACGTGATGTTGTTTTGCCAGAATGTGATGGGCTTCTCTTGTGATAACATTGTTTCTGTTTGTGATGAGTTTGACTAAGAAAAAAACACATAGTTAAAGATGCAATGAAGAAAGCACACAAACAGCAGGCAGAAATTCTGCGCTTTACTGTGTGCATCAAATAAGCTAAAGTTTTATTGCATTTGTGTTTCACCTTGGAGATCTCTGATCCACAACACAAGTTATGTTACATTTTTCATGAGAAATGCTTGATGCATGTTTTCAGTTCAGCAAACAGTTCTCCTAAGATTATTTAAAGCCATGAGACGTCAACAGGAAACCTAAATACAACATCTCCCAGAAATATGATATATTCTCTTTATTAGTAGTTTAAAGAGACTCGCCTGATGAAAGCTTCACAGGTGAACAGGGAAAAAATGGAGTTTTGTGTCGGTTAATATTGAAAATAAACTACACGGCCCCAGTGCAAAACTACAATTGTGCAGCATGTCTTACAGTATGTTAATAACGTGCGATGCGACAGAAAGGAATCAATTAAAGATGAAAAGGAGAACAGTAGCGCGGGAACAGCATGAAGACTGTTTGCTTTGATGTGGAACTCTTAAGCACTGGGAAAGAGAACCGTGGTAATGCAATGCGTGGCTGGAAAATGCGTTTGAACCTGAATGACTGCAGAAATGAATTTTAATATTTCTAATATTCAGACCTTTCCTGTTCTATTAAACGTTTGATCCTGAATTTGATCTTTAACTATTATTTATATCCACTTCAGTGAATGCAAGCGTCCGCTTTGTACTTTTGAGAACGTATTGTGTCTATTTTGTTGTTTTTTCTACTTCAGTTTTGTGTTGTAAAGGAGCACAAGATCTCAAATACTTAATTGTTTCTCTTCTAGGTCATTTATGCCCTCAACACGAAAAACGATGAGCATGAAGATGCCATCCAATCTCTGAAGGAGGCTCACGACGAAGAGGTGCAGCACATCCTGACGGAGACTCGGGAGAAGATCCTACACTACAAGAGCAAAATCGGGGATGAGGCGGATTTGAAACGCCGCCTGCAGTCTCTGGAGGAGTCTGTAGAGCTGCATGAGCACATGAAGCGTCAAGCGCTGGCCGAGTTTGAGATGTACCGCCAGCGCATGGAGGACACGCAGCTGTGTACGGAGGCGCAGCACACGCAACGTGTGGTCTCCATGTCCCGAGAAGTGGAGGAAATGCGCCACGAATTTGAGGAGAAGCTGCGCTCCTTCAGTCAGGTACAGGCTCAGTTTGAGCAGGAGAAACGGAGGGCGTTAGAGGAGCTTAAGTCATCTCACCGGCACGAGGTGCAGGAGCTTCTGGAAAGCCAGCAGAACCAGAGCGCCTCTTCCAGCCTGGAGCAGGAGAAGCTGGCTGAGATGCACCAGGCGGAGCTGGAGTCACTCATGGAGCGTGTGGAGGAGCTGACGCAGGACAAAGTCCGTCTTGTGGAGGAGTACGAGGCCAAGCTGAGCAAAGCTCAGGCCTTCTATGAACGTGAGCTGGAGGCCATGAGGAGAACCCAGCAGCTCACCACGGAGAACCTGCTGGCCTGGAAGAGAACGGAGGTGGAACTCAGGAAGGAGTTTCAGGTGCAGGAAGCGGCTCTCCAAAGAACCCTGTGTAAACTCCGCTCTGAACTGCACAGAGCCCAGGAAGAGGCGCGAGAGACCAGAGACAAAACCAACAGACTGCAGGCATCTCTCAATAACGCAGAGGTCACCATCAAGGTATGGAGATGTTTTTTCATCTTCTGACACTTTCATGTCCCAGAGATTGTTTTTTTTTTTTTTTTGAGAATAAAATAAACACAGTCTTTCTTTTTGATATATGAAGGTCACATTAAATCTGTATTTTTTTACATCCGTATATAAAGCACCTTTGGCAGTTTGTAAAGATTTTTTCTTTTACCCTTGTCCCATAGACAAACTTTCATCATTCAAATATGAAAATTCATTTTTACAAAACTAAAACGAATGTAATATGACGTGTGTTTTTAACTAGTTTTCTAGAGAGCCCAAAACGCTCAGAAGAAACACATTTAAACTGTTTTGGGTACTTAGAGCTTTTAATTAAAGGTAGGATGGGCAATTTTGGTTAGTAATAACAAGCTAGTTTTAAAAGCACCCTTTCAAAGCCACCTTCCTGTTTTCTTTCCCTGCCTTTAAGCAACAGAGATGAACAGAGTTGAAGCATTTGGGATTGTTTACAGAAACTAATCTCTTCTCCTCCGGCAGGAGCTACACAAGCAGCTGGAGGAGGCCGTACAGGACGGAGAGATTTGGGTGATGCAGCTGAAGGACACAGAATATGAGCTGGAGGGAAGCAGAGATCGAGTTCAGCAGCAGGCCAATGAAATCCTTCACAAAGCCAGTGAGAATAATGTCATGGCCAAATTACATTTTTCTGCCTCGTATGAGAGGGAAGAACTCGGGCCGCAGTGTAGGTGTTTGTAGGAGCGAGTGCAGATTCATGATTGAAACTTGGCGAGGGTTCTGGTCGGCTTAATCTGATCCTCAGACGGCATGTCCAGCGACAGCCCACGCTCTGTTTGCTGCCCATCTGATGCGTGTTTCACTCAAAATGGGCAATTGCTGGCTGAAATCACAAGCTCCGTTCTGATTGGCTGGCTTTACGTAACTCAGGGACGTGTATCATAAGCAGTTGTGTGGAAGAACAAATCACTTAATTTGCTAGTTAACATGTATTTGTATTAGTTTTAGGCACCTAGCAAGAAAGCAACTAGTTTATCCATGAAGAGAACTTTGTGTTTCATTTGATTTGTGTACCAACCGCTAGTCAAAAGTCTATTAATTTACTTTACACTGTTTTCTTACATTAAACGTTAGAGTTGCGTTACCGTCCTCAGCGTGAACAGGCGTATGTTGTATTTCATCTACAGGTCAGATAGGATCTCTTCAAGCAACTCAGATGAGCCACGAGGCCACTATCAGAGACCTGGGCTCCGAGCAGAACCGGCTGAAGGAGAAGATCCTGCAGTTGGAGGAGGAACGAGAGCGACTTCAGAAACAGATCCAAACGCTGGAGGAACACCAGCATCAGAAGATCATCAGTCTGGAGAAGGTGTCTTCTCACTTATCAACTTTTCTTCTGTCATTATTACAATCTCTCATGCTAGCTTAGAATCCACAGACAACTGTTAGTAACCCAGCTAATGATTTTAGATCGTACGAACGTTTCTGTAATGTTTCTATTAGTAACAAAATGCTAAAAGTTCAGGTCCAGGTTTTAAGATGTTGTATTGATGTTACTGTTTTTTAAATTCTGTAACGTTTTAAAACATTCCACTAACATTTTTAATATGATATGTAGCATTAAAGAATATTCTTACCTTACTGCAACTTTAAGAGAACGTTTAATGTGAACATTAGCCAACGTTCTGACAACTTTCCCTGTTAGCTGGGTATGTTTTGAAATTGGTTCCAATGATACAAACCAGGGGGCCGATACAAGACACAAAACCTCATTCCAAAATGTTCAGAGATTATAAAGTCCCCCACTGACAACTAGATACAATTATCAGGGCCTTTAGCGTGAGATGGTTGAGAGCTGACAGGGGTGCAAATGAAGTGCTGTGATGTGTTGGCAGTCGCTCCGTGAGGAGAAACAGAACTATGAGATGGAACTGGCACGTGTCAGGGCCAAATACGATGAAGAAACGTCGTGTCTGAAGAAGACTCAGACAGAAGCCGTAGAAGAACTACAGGAGAAACACAGAGTCCAGCAGGAGACGGCCCGCAACGCCGCCGAGAGAGAGAAGAACCAGTTGCTCAACGTAAGAACATGTCTGTGATGTATAAATCTTTAGACTTGCTGAAAACGAGGCACTTGTTGAATTCCCTGCTGTTGTTTCTTTGCTGTATGAGCAGTTTCTCACTAGATTTATCTTTCCTCGTGTTTACTTCTGTCTTTCTCTGTGTTGTGTTTTATCAAATAAAACATAACATCCCATAAGCATATTAGAGCTGGAAATCCCGTACGCCAGACAAATTAAAATATATAATTATACAGTTTTATTAAACAAGACCGTTGCTGTTCCCAAATCATCCGTTCAGCTCCTGCGAGGGATGCTAAATTACATTTCAGCCGCTGGTTGAACGCTGTTGATTATGCAAACTGCCATTTCTCATGGTGATGATGACAAAGTGACAGCGATATTATTCCTCGTTTTGGAGCTCCGTGAAAATAGCTCTCAATCAAACCGATATGGAGACTAATCGTCTTGTCATCTCGTGACAATCACATCACTTGATTTTTGGAAAATGTGTCTGTGCTCAACAAAGCTTTCCCTTCCCTGTAATTAAATCGACTCCAGCAGATTGTCACCCTATCTGGTTGTTCATCTTGTGCGGTTTTTCTGATGTTGTTTTTTGGTTTCTGCTGACGCAGGAGATAAGACAACAGTTTGAGATTCGCCGTCTGTCGCTGGAAGAACAGAGGAACCACCTGCAGCAACAGCTGGAGAACATACGAGAAGAACTCACCACAAAACTCAACATGGCCAACCAGGAGGTTTGGATCCAACACTGTCTTCTTCTGATGTAGAAAGATAATCTTCCTTAAAGTCCATAGTTTAATAGTTTTAAGATGGTTAGTGTGACAGACTACTTGGTGGTGAAGCTAGTTTTTAACTGGTAGAACAAGCTGGTCAGCTTTGTTCAAGCTGGTCAGTGCTGAAAATCCACATTGGAACAAATTAGCTTTTGTTTCAAAAACTTACTTAACAATAAAAATAAAGTTCTAAACTTCTGCAATTCGTTCAGCCAAAACCACTTAACATACAGACTTACACCAAACTTTAATATGTCGATATTTTCTGCCTCAGATGTGCTAATGATTTTAATCTGAAATACTTCTTTTTTTAATTTTAAAAAGCTCATTAAAGTTTTAAAAAATTATTAATACAGCGTTCAGCAACGTTCATCTGCATGCTGCTCTTTTATGCATATAATAAACTGTTTTTAGCTGCACCTCACAGTGACTCTGTATGTGTTAATTGTTAAGCATAGCCTGACAAAAATAACCGAGCTATTGAGTATCATTTAATCGTCTCTCGCTCGCTTTTATTTACGCAGAACTAAAGCCTAAAACCTGATCTCACCTCCTCAGACGTTTGTCATCGTTTGATTGATTTACAAGCTCTTGTTTTTCCTTCAGGAGATACAAGTTCTAAATGTTGTTCTGCATTTGACTCTCATCTCTTCTCAGGTGGCTCATCTCAAGGATCTTGTGAAAGAGAGTGAAGATAGTCTAGATGGAGCTGAGAGCCACATCTCCTGTCTTAAGGAGAGCCAGGAGAAGCTTCTGATGGAGCTCGACGCCACCAGAGCGCGAGTGAGAGAGACGAGCAACCTTCTGACAGACCTACAGGTGAGATTCACCTTCATTTATCACCTCCATAATGCATGAATAAATCTCTCATTCTGACAGAAAAACAGAAGCGACGTTTAGATGTAGAATGTTTAAGAGATGTTCGCGGGAGCGTGAGACACATCTGGGCGTTTAAAGCAGAGGTGTGATTTCAGCAATCACCGCGATAGGAGACGGACAATAGAGCGTCACTGAGATGTTAAAAGAAAAATTAAGCCTCATTCAGATTTGAAGGCACCAGAAACGGCCCCTTTTGTTTGGCGCTGCAGTCTGTGAAGTGCGGAAGAGCCGGTGTGGTAAAGATGGTGTTTGAGTAATCAACACTTCTGCAAACTCTCTTTTCTCCCTCTGTGATGAATGATTATCTCCAAACTCGCAGGAGGAGATAGAGACCCAGAAACAGCAGCACGAGGCTCGAATCATCGCCATCAAAACCGAAGAGAAGCAGAAAATGGATAAAATCACGGTGGAGCTGGATCAGAAATGGACAGACGCGCTGAGGTGCTGCCGGATCCGCACGGGTCACGCATCACTGCAGACGATTCTAAAAATGGAGCTGAGATTTGCATGACGCATTCAATTTAATAAACTGATTGTATGTTGCAGTACGCACCCGGCTAACAGGGAACACTCTCAAAACATCTGCTAACGTTGTCTCAATTCTAGCAGTTGTTAAAAACATTTTTGCAGTGTTTAGCGTAACGTTTTTTTAACGTTATGTATCAAATTTAATCTTAAGTTGATAGTGGAACCTTTTTAAAAAGTTGCAGAATTCCTAAAAAAACATTTGTAGCATTTTATTATTTTTTTTTACCTACTAGAAATGTCACTAAAACATTCTTACAACCTTAAATTGTTAGCTGGGAAATTAAAATGTAAAAGTCACGAAAACCACGAAAACGAAACCAGTCCATTTCTTTCCCAGCATGCATGTGGATTAAAACAAGCTAATTATACGCGTAGGTTAACATTTAATATACACGACACACGAACATCTCGCTGTACACAGTCAGATGAGCTGAAGGTGTCTTGAGTTTCTGTTCTCACTTTCAGTGTCAGATTAACACTTTTCAAACACTTCTCGTGAAAGTCTGACGCGGTCGCTGAGAGTTCTTCATCTGTTCTTTGTGAACGCGTCTGCAGGGCGGAGCTGAAAGGTCTGAGAGAGGAACTGACGGCTGAATATCAGGCAGAGAAACAGGTGGCTCTGACGCAGCTGTCCCAGCAGAGAGATCTGGAGATGATGGCGACCAGAGAGAGTTGGCAGAGGAAAGTGGAGGATCTTTTGGAGCAGGTGAGTCCTGTGAGCGAGATGATGCCTCTGAGACGAACAGAACTAAACCGACTGCTACTGTTTTTGTTGCTGGATCCTTAAAAAGGTCCCAGGATGCTGATTACCACAGGAGGCCAGAAATAGCGACGTAGCTTTGAAAGCGTAAGATCTCAGCCACCTCAGAGAGATTTCCATTTTATAAAACATTTTAAGATCTTGCACCTTCCAAAGAAAAAAACTCTTGAATGTCTTTAAACTGTATTTCTAGCGATTGCTACCAGGATGTGAAGATATTTTCAACCAGTGTTTAAAATAAATGTTTCTGGAAAATAATCGCCTACTTACAGGCGATCATTTCCCATGATGCTCTGGGTTTGACTCTGTAATGCGATGAGTTGCCTCCTACAGTCAGTCTTTCTGTATTGTATCTCTGTGTATGTGGAAAAACCTTGTTGCTCCTTTGATTTGTTCTTTCCTCTGGCAAACAAATGTCTAGGAGAATAAGATTTAATATCCCATGTAGCTTATGAAGCACAGTAAATGCATCTCATTTTGAGGAAGTTGAGATATTTCAGCTGTGAAAGAAGTCAGAACAACTAAACCTGAGAGTGGTTTCGCTTGTGGCGGCGTCTGATTCGACTGTAACTCCAGCCTGGTCTTTCCAGCTCACATAATCCCGTATCTAATAAGTCCCTCAGCAGTGTGTTAAGACAAATCTCAAAGCCAGATTCAAAGGCAGTGCAGCCTCAGTCTGAAGTTCATCGCTGCAGCTCCAGTGAAACATTTTCTACTCTGGCCTCATTTTATCGCCTCAGAGTCTATTTTCGGCCTTCGTTTCTCCATGCGCAGATGTGCTCGCCACGTTCTCTGTTTATTCTCCTTCCTGGTGATTAGAAAGATTTCTCTTCATTATTTCTTTGTCTTAATCCACTTCTTATCTTATTTATCAGGATGTGAGAATTAAAAGCCCTCTTCTCTTGTAGACTGAGCTGTTAGGAATATATTACTTATCTCATTGCAGGTATCCCAGGGCTAAGGCACAGAAAACTGTCTTTGAATGAATATTTAATTCACATAAAACTCATGACACAGCTGCACTGAGAGACGCAACGACTGAAATGGTTTTAATAGCAGATTCCTGTTTCTGTGTTACCTGGAGTTCATTTCCTGTTATTGTTATGCAGAGAAGTTTCCAGAAGAAATGTAAATCAATTGCCTAATAATTATGGTTTCCTTGTTTTGCAGGAGTATTAAAATATCCTTTTGACATAAAAATGTTCTTTGAGTAGAGAGTCTGTTTTTTGTTTAAAATGTATCTGAAAGTTTCTGTGTTTATTTCATTGATAAATAGTTTCCTGTACGTGCCGTGAGGGTCATGCTCAAATACTTTACTGTGGGGTAGAAGTAAAATCCATTCATGCTCTCCGGAAACAAGTTTTAATATCTTGTAAAATCTTAATAGCAGAGTAGATTTATCTTGTGCAGAAGAAAAATAAAACAGAACAAACTGCTTATCAAAATGATTTTGTTAGAATACAGGAGAAAATGTGTTATGTAGATTTGTTGTTGATCCCTCTTTATGATGATGAAATATCTGAGCGCTCTAACCGTAACTTTTCATTTTAGTTTGTATCAGAATTCCTCTGTTTTCTCGCATGAGTTTTTCATCTGCTCTCTGTTTCTCCTGCGTCAGATCTCTCTGTTGAAGCAGAGCCTGGAGCTGCAGATGTCGCAGTCGAAAAGCGCGCTGCAGCAGCTGCAGGTGCAGTTCGGTCAGGAGCGCGAGCACCTGGCGCAGCAGCTGCAGGAGATGGTGCTGGAGCATCAGCGCAGAGAGCGCCGCCTGCAGGAGGTCCACTGCTGCACCATGCAGGACATGGAGGACGCGCAGCAGATGGATCTCAGGGTAGCTGACATTACACGCTCATGAGCCTTAAACACTTACATAGTGTTACACATAAAACGACACATGCAGAATGAATGCACATACTGATAAAAATGCAAAAAAAACACAAATGCACTGCAAAATACTTTGGATAGAAGCACCAACGCATGGAAATGTTAAATCATACCCTAAACGTTTGTGCCATTTCTGTGTTTGAGTCTAATATTTTTCTATCCCAGAAAGCAGTTGTTCTGCATTACATCCTGTGAGCTGATGTTGTTCCATGCATGCACACAAACATGCAAACACTTGTCACTTTTATTTTAAACATGCATGTCACTTTTATTTTAATTTTTTTTAATTTACTCACCTTGTGTTGTCCAAATGCGTCATGTTTTAAATCTGTTTGCTCACAGTGAAAGTGAAAGTTACCTGGGGCTGTTATTCTGCCCAGCATTTTCGTTTGAGCTCCACAGAGGAGAGAAAGTCACATGTTTAGAACGTGCAGAGGATGTAAACGATAAATGAATGTTCCTCTGTGTTGCTCTTTCTCTGTTCCCCTGACATTAATGTTATGAGAATATGTTTCTCACTCGGGCAACTGCAACATTGTTGTTTTATTTCCAAATCGGACGTGACAGAATATTTTTAGAGCCCAAGGGCAGCGTTTGACTCTGCAGTGTTGTGTAACGTCTAACAGGCTTTTCTTCGTGTTTCTCAGCCTGTTTCTGTGGCCAAGAAAGAAGCTTCTTTAAGCTGATTTGACCATATTTGGGATTAGTCATGAAAAAACTTAATAGTTGCTTTCATCTCCGTCCTTTTCTGTCAGACGTTGAATGTAGCTGCCCAGCTAACGTTTTCCAATAGGTAACGAAAATGTTAAAATTGTGATTTTGAATGTTCTAGAAAGGTTCTAAACATCCAGTTTAGATGTTGTATGAACGTTATGGCTTGGTTGAATGTTATTCAAACATTTTGAAATTCTCTTACTTTTTTTACAATTTGTGGCAGTAGATGAATTTGATAATTTAGAGACACACCCTCCATTCAGAGCCACACCTCCTCCACAATGTTGTAAAAACTTGTCCAGTGTGGTTTCTATCTGTATCATCTTTGAAATCAAAGATGTCGTCTGCTTCATGTGGTGCACGGGTGTATTTTACATGTTTTTCTGGTTCTTCACCTGCGTGTTAGGAACTGGAGAACCGTCTGAAGCAGGAACAGAGAGAGGAGCTGCACGCGCTGCGAGACGCTCACAGACAAACCCTGGAAATCCTCCAGCAGCAGTCGGACCAGGAGCTGCAGACCCTTCGCTTTGAGCTGGAGGACGAGGGAAAAGCCATGCTGGGTGAGTCACGGTTCCACAGTTCCAGAACCAGTCACCGTGTCATTGAGGCCTGAGCGCGTTCATGCTGTGCGTTCAGTCTTTTGTTATGCAAGTACGTTTCAGCAGAGGCTTTTATTCAGAGGAACTTATTGAGAGACAATCCTCTTAGTGCCATCAAAGGTTAAAGGTGAGCTAGGCAGTTTCAGAGATGCTAGCAATAGCAGGTTTATGAAAGCTTAAGATCCCACCAAATTCACATTGAATGAGTGATGGAGGTACATTTTATGGTCCTGCACCTTCTACAGAAGATATACATGTATATAAATATGTTTAGACCCATAGAGATTTAAAGAGACTTTCAACCAGCATAACAAAAAATGCTTCTGGGGCAAAACACCTTTGCTGTTTTAGGTGTCTGACTTGTGATGATGATAGTCTATGATGATAATATGGTTTCTCCTCTCGTCGTAGCTTCCTTGCGCTCTGAGCTCAACCATCTCCACGCCACAGCCATAGAACATCTGAGACAGGTCCACCTGAAGGAGAACAGCGCCGCCAAACGAGAGCTGGACAACACCATTGAGCGCTGCAAAGAACACGTGAGAATCTGTGGAAAATTCTGTGTTTTAGAGACTCATGCATGTTTTAGGAGATCGTGTGCGTTTAAGGTCCAGTCCTATCCTGAATTCTCTCTGTGTGCTTTTTGGTTAGAAGCTTTTCCTTTCAGAGCAGAGAGGACATAAAAACTTCTGACAACTCACAGCTTAAAGATAAATGACACGTTTGACTCTGATCGTAACTGCGCTGCCACAGATGAAATGGGCCGTTGCTGTTTTCAATGTGGAGTCAAAGATTGTATTTTTGTGATTACACATATATTTGGTTTGCAACACTAAAAACTGGAGCTGTGTGGTTTAAGACAGATTCTTCTGAAGACAAAATACATAAATAAATCTAATTCTCCCACCTTAAAAATTGACAGCTAATTCTTTTGTACAGATGAGCATATATTAGTCAATAGGTGCCACAATATCTTCTTTTGTGTTCTTCAAAATGAGTAAAAGATGGAACAATTTTCACTTTATTTTGGTCAAATATCCCTTTTAGGAAACAAGGCTACGCGGTTGCTAAGATGTTGTGGGTGGTTGCTAGGCCACCTCCAAACCTCTTTTATTTGCTAGAATAAGACTGTAGGATATTCCAATCGAACTCAACGTGAGGGTCTGACCAGCTGCCTGTGGATTTATTAAAGATGAATGATGCATCACTGCCCTTGGTTTCAATATGTGCTCATAGTTCAGACCAGAGAGGCATGAATTCAGCCGAGAACTGAAAGCAACGGCTATAATAAAATGTCTCAAGGCAAGGCTGCACTTTAGGTGAATTTGAAGAATAACCACAATGAATAAAGAATGAGGTGGATTGTGAGTTATGGGGGAAACTCCAGCTGGGACTCGTCACCCTTCCTCATGTTTGATTTATAGTCTTCCTCTCTGTCTCTGCGTTTCGTTCTCTCTCCGTCTCGTGTTGGTCTCACTTCAGTTAAAGCGTCACAATTGAATGTCTTAAAATACGGCCTACATGCACGTTAAAAGCCTCTGGCTTTGGCACAAAGCTTCTGTAAAGCAAATCAATTCAGTGTAATTAAAGTGTGAAAATGGTGTTTGTTGTCTGTTTAGGCGTCTGTGTTGAGGGTGTGAGAGAAAGTCGATTCTTTCGTTAACGATTCTGAATCTGTTATTAAATCAAAATTTGAAAGTGACTGTGACAAAATCAGAGCAGCCAAAATCCCACAGGAAGTCGCAGTCAGTCACACTCGGCTGTAAAACTGAAAGCAGACAATCGACTTGTCTCACACTTCTTAGTTTGAGTTACTTTTGGACACACAGTGATTCATCTGTTGACGTTGTTGTCTTTGTGTTCACTCTCTATAAATGTTTGTTTGTTGTCTAAAGGAACAAGACCTCCTGGGACGTATATCTGACCTACAGCAGGAGGTGAGCTGTAGAAAGAACCGCATCGCTGATCTGGACCACGAAATCCACTCTCTCAATGAGACCATCAGCACCCTGACCAAGGAACTGGAGCTTAAGGGGAAGGAAGTTCTGCGCGTCCGCAGTGAAGCCAACCTTCAGATCCGGTACCTCAGCTGGTGTCTGTTCTGCTCTGTTAGATGGTGGAACCAAGTGGTTCAGATCTGAGCTTGGGACTGAATGATTGTGAGGTTGTTGGTTCAGTGCTTAAAAAATTATCTTTATTAATTAATATTATTAATAGATAAATAATCACCATTTTGCCCTTAAACAAGAATCATTGGTTCTTGACTGGAACTATGACTAGAGTCATACTTGTCTCCATTCTCTGTATTTCTGTGAATACTTGAACTAAAAGGACAAAAATATAAGGAAAAAGAAAATTGCAGGACTGACAGTAATATAAAGGTTAGAGTACAAATGCTGCAAATTACAGTCATCAGTTTCTATATCCTTGTGTTGTGCAAAGAAAAACATTTCAACCGTGTCTGAAATCTTTTGTATTTACAATCTATTAGATTATACAGTTTTAAAGGTCAGTGTAGCTAAAGAAGATGCTAATTTAATATGAGAGGACAGCACATGTGGATATTACACACACTTCGGTCTCTGCAACTGCATATCGTCTCAGCTACAGTCTTCTGTTCCATCACATATAAACGTCTGGGTCAAACGAGGATCTCACAGTTAAACACACATACGTTTCCTTGGGTTTCGGAAAATGGGAGCTGCTGTCTAGCTTATGAATAAAAGATTCTGTTCTGTGGAGAAACTGTTTTACCCAGATAGAGTAAAACAAATGTAAATGAATTTGTCGTCCGCTTTATTTGTGCTGTATGTTTGCACTTTATATTTGTAGAAATTGCTTCCTCTTTATTTTTCAAACCTATACATGTGCTTGTTGTTTTTTCGGCAGGGCTCACGAACAAGATCTTTCCAAGCGACTGGAGAGAGAGATTGAAGAGTTAAACGCCTCTCACAACAGAGAGACACAAATCATGCTGTCCGATTTTAACAAAGCCCAAGAGCTACTAAAAGACAAGATCTCTGCTCTGCAGATTCTGTGAGCGCCTCTATCTCAAACCACAGATACATCAAAACAGATGATTCAATGACGCTGTCTTTTCTGGAGATTTCAGAATAGGTTTAGACAGAACCGCTAGAACCGCTATGTTTGTTCCCAGCTAACAGTGACTGTTCTCATGTTCTTATTGTTATATATCAAAAACCTTGTTCTTAAGTTGTTAGTGAAACATTTATAAACATTAAAAGTTTGAATAACTGCTAACCAAACATTATAATGTTGAAATGTTATACAATGTCTGAAAAACTGGACATTTTGAAGATTCTTGAATTTTTTTTTAACGTTTTTGCAGCTAAAAGGAACATTAGGAAAATGTTCTTAAGTTAGCTGGGAAGTTTCCTATTCATGTCAACAACTTTTGTGTAAACATCAGCCAGTAATGCCTTAAAGCTGTAAATAACGTCTGTGTTGGGTTGAGCAGGTTGGAAGGAACAGAGGAGAAGTTCAGGAATCGAGAGAGCAGACCAGAAGATCTCCAGGTGATCGCCGAGCTCAGAGAGATGGTGTCTGAAAGAGAAACTCTGGTGAAGAAGCTCGTTGTAAGTGTTCAGTAATGGAGCGCAGTGGTAGCGCACGAGATATCTTCACATGAGGGCCACTGTCACCTGATGGAGGTTGTTTTTGCACTGAGCCTCACGGTCTGTCTGTTCCTTCTTCCCTCCAGGATGATAAGAAATTCTATCAGCTGGAGTTGGTGAATCGAGAGCCCGGCTTCAACAAAGTGTTCAACACCAATCCTAACGTTGGGGTCATAAACCCCCTTATAAAGGTTAGAGAGTTTCAGCTGATCAGAGGGTCTTTCTGCAGGAGCACATTGAATTTGATTTCATAGTAAAAGGTGCACAAATCATAAGCTCTTTTTTAAAGCCCTCCATCTACACGGCCACAGAGCTCAGCACAAAATGAATTTGATAAAGAAATACTTCAAAGGTTCTGCTTTATGATGTATTTCACGAAGGTGCGGCTGGATTGGGATGTTCTGCAAATACTGTTTATAAATCTATGCTGCTCCTTAAGTCTGTCTAACTTTTGCTTTCTGTGGCATAACGTGTGTTTGTGGAGTCATTGTCTGTCTTTTATATCCAT
Organism: Yasuhikotakia modesta; assembly: GCA_036877545.1. Lineage (NCBI taxonomy): Eukaryota > Metazoa > Chordata > Actinopteri > Cypriniformes > Botiidae > Yasuhikotakia > Yasuhikotakia modesta. The sequence goes on along the minus strand of JBAJNP010000787.1, from coordinate 63,699 downwards.
GTTCTGTCATACATTAAGTTCTACCATGTCTTTCAGATCAGAAGCTCTGTTCCAAAACCTACTGAGACGCCTCGCTGTCTGAGATAGAGGCTAACAAGTCGACTAATTTGCAATGCTCTACATATGTGGCAACTTTATGAGTTCTGTAGAGAAGATTAGACACAAGCTACGTTTTAGTGGAGTCTAATGTTGGCATGTTTTTAAAGCTTCAATCTATCTTCAATCTAACTTTTTTGGGGTTAAAATTAATAAAAATTTGTTCTTTATCATCTTGCAGGTATATAACAGATGAGCGTTATGTTTTGTGTAAATTAATCCTCTTTTAATTAAGTTTAAATACTTTTATTTACATATTTATTTATATATATATACTGTGTATTTAATACTTCAGTTTTCTATTACATATAAATATGAATTTTTGTAGTTAGCATTGCCCATTGAACTGGATTTGCTTTCAGCCAAAATCAAGTACATTACCATCATGCTGCTATCTTTTAAGTTGTCTAGGTAGGGTGCCCTCGAGGTTTGTGACAGAGCTTCATTCTGCCATTTCTATTCCCTGTCCACGTTTCATGATGATGTTCATGCGTAACTATGATTCGCCGTCACTTCCGACCTCCACCATTCCTTTCTGTGTGTGTCCTTTTTAATGTAGCCTAAGAGTAGAAACCCGGCAGACAGTATCGCCAGCTCTCCAAACCTAAGTGTTGTTGCGGAGGAAGGGACGGCAGGCAGGTCCATCCCACTAGAGTCTGTTCCCATCTCCCCCATTCGCCACCCTGAGCTCAGGTCTAACAAAGCTCCGCCCCCTCCACCCCCTCCGCCTCAGGCCGACTCCGCCCGGAGGTGAGACGCGCCTCATCGCTTGACGTTCTTGTCTTCACATAACGTGCGAGAGACATGCTTAAGCCACAGAACTGTCTGCCATTGGTTGGATCACACGGCCTCAGTCCTGTACTGCAGTATTGGTGGAAGAACCGTCAGTCTGTCTGTTGATTGGACGTTTTGAGAACACAGCCGTGTGTGTCCCGAGTGAATTGTGGGTATGCTTGTCTCACTTTAATGCATCTTGTGGGTGATTCGACGCACACGCCAAAATGTTTTCGTATCTGATGCCGTTACATTAATATGCATGTGGGATCATGCGTATTAATTCTGTGTCAGTGTCCGGTTTAAGTGTTGTGGTATATTATTAAGTATATTAAATCACAGAACTGCACCATTGAGACTGATGCTCATGAGAAAAGGACTGACGTGTCACTAACTGTGTGTGATCACACAATGGCATKGGAATGCCAATGCAAGCATGCATTTGACCTCATCATTTCATCAGCAGCGCCTTCATAAACACACCAGCGTGGCCCCGCCCATTAGCTGTTCTCCACCCCACGCATTTCATGCATCTGTTGTTTTTGTGGTTTTAAAATGAGCTATTCAAATAATGTCCAGCTATTCCTGGTATTCCTAATATCTTTTCCACATGAAAAGCAGGTGGCGGCACAAAGCTTTGGGCTGGGAGATCATGTTAGACTGTTCTGGCAGTGCCACATATTTTATTAAGCATTTTAAGAAAGTACAAGTTTAGCATGACTGCTTGGTGGCTGTTGTTGAGCTGGTGCCTGAACAGCAAACGGCAGCTTTCTGTTGGTCGAGAGAAATCGCCCTGCATCAGACTTTTGAATCATTCTCGCTCTCACCAAAAGCCAAAGCTTATTTTACTGTAAAAATGACTACAGTAGGGAAGTAATGTAAACATAAACTGTATGCACTGGCCCCAATGTATGTGGACGTCTCGCTTGTATAAATGGAACTGCATTAGAAATATCAAAACCAAGTGACATTTCGGCTTTAATTTACTGTTGTTGTTTTTTTAACTTGGCTAGATCATCCTATTTTTAACACGTGGATAAAGTTCCTTTCAAAATCATAGATGTTACAACATGGATGTTGTTTATCTTTTAAAACCAAACATCTTATTCTGAAAGCCTGCTGGTGCTTGCTTTAAAATAAATGCTACGTGACTTGATATTTTGTTTAGCACACATTTTAAGTGTGGCTTAACTGTCCAGATATTTTGGGACCACTGTTGTGATAGCAGTGCGGTGAGTGTTTGGTTAGTGTTTGTTTGTGAGGTAGCTTCAGTGTTGCTGTGGTGTAACTTGTGTTTGTTTTGTGTGTGTTGTGTGCAGCCCTCCTGAATCTGAGGATGCCGCCGTAGCACCGAAAGAAGAGGAACAACAAGAGCTATTTTCACAGTATTTCTCCTTTTAAATTTTTGAAGACGCAACTGAAGAGCATGTAAACTGCAGTTTTCAATAGTCCATTCGTCTGTCCTCGATATTTCACTGTGATTTTTGTTATTTTCTCTTTTGATATAGGCACTTATTCGATATTAAAGGCGATGCACACTCATTTCATATATTATTATTAGGTTGTCTTTTCTGGATAGACTGAAACTGTTGGAATAACAATGTCTTGCCAGTTTTGAAAATAAATTGCACAAACACACGTGTATGATGCTGTTTTGTTGCAAACGATCAATCATTAATTGCACAACATTTATTACAGAAACGTTGTGTTAACAGCCTAAAAGTCTTTATTGTAAATTTGCCGTTGTTCAACTCATCGCTTTACATCTTCGCTGGATGATAAAGCAGCGAGACGTGTCTTAAATTCACTGTAAATCCACGCTTGAGTTTAATGCGTTTATATAGCTGTGGCAAGTTTTCTTAAAATAAGCACAAGTAACTACAGTGTGATGATATTGATAAAAATATTATTCTATACAACGTGATAATGTCACAGGTGCTTTGAACTGGTTTATAAAGTTAGTCTCAAAACTTTCACGTCTTGCACAACGTAAGTTTAATGTTAAAAGACGTATCCTAAAAGTTAAAATTCCCTTTTTTTAATTTGCACATTGTATCTGAACATTTTGTTTAAAACATTTAGTCAGTCAGAACATTTTAAACAAACGTTTCCTTTATTGTTTCTCCTCATTCAAACTATCTTCATATTCATGTTCACAGAAGTGTAAAAGACATTAATATGTTAAACAAACAAACTAGTTGACATTGGTGCCCGTATATGTTTTATCTTCTGTGAGTTATATATGATTTCAGCACAACACAAATTACAAAAATTGGTTTGGACATCAGTGTGAAAGACATTTACAGTCACAATAGTTGTTGGTTTCCGTGTTTTTATATCTGGGAATAACTTTAGGAGCAGGGCTCATTATTGCCTTTCTGATGTTATTTTAATATGTCAATATTTATTATTATTATTATTATTGCATGTATAATTTAAAAGATTACATGAGCTGTCACTGGAATTTATAGGTCAAATATTGGTGTAGAATAAACGCAGCAAATATAAATACAGTAAGATCAGTGCAATCATTAAAAACCTCTTATCATTTCAGCAAATCGACACATGTTGCATCATCACTTATTTTATTCAGTTCCCAAAACTGTCCGAGATCTTGCAGTTTAGCTTCTGGTCGGCCGGTGGTCATCTTGTGACGTCACATGAGCAAGACGATGATGTAGATGAGCAGGAGGCAGATGAGGATGAGGGAGAAGTTGATGATGAGATCTTGTAAGTTGCGCTTGGTTTGTGGATTGACCTCGATGTTGGACGCCCTCCGAATGGCCGATCGGGTCATGTGCTGAACTCTCTCCATCCTGGTGGCCTCTGAGGAGCTGGAGTCAAGACACCTGGATGGACCTCAGGAGACGGTGGACTTCTGAGTTCTAGTGAGGCTTCGTGGGATGAACGTGAGATAAAGATTATTTCATTTTTTAATGTTGTTTATTGAAGTCAGATAACTTAAAATAACATCTTCATCTGATGATGAAGACCATTATATGGTCCAAACACTGTAGATGCCACATAAATATCATTCAGAGCTGTAAATGTTTTCTTGTTCTTTATGAATATTTAAGACAAGTAAGTTATCATTAGTGTATATATAAATAATAATGATAGCTGCAATCCGTAACTTTTGACTCTCTGCTGCCATCTTTGTTTGAAACAGGAAATTGCAGGTTGCAGACTGAAATTATAATGTATTATTATAAAGTTATAGTTGTGAGTCATGGTAAGATAAGAAGATTGTGCTGAACAATGATCTGAGTTGAAAAAAGTAATGGATTGCAGCTTTTAAAACATTGTTAACAACTTTAACTAAAGATCAGATCCATTTTTTTGGGAGCTGAAATTTCTTTGCAGTGCATTTGCTGGAATAACTTGTTGACTGTATGTTATCTCTTATAAAACAAGCACAATTGTTTTAGCTTAAATTGCAGTGTAGTAAATATTTGACTTTGTCCTGTGTGTGTGTTAGTGTGTGATGTTATTAGGAGCACCCAACAGCACTACAGTATGTAGAGGCACTCAGATCTGTAAGAGTTTCACTGTTAAACTCCTAATCTCTCTCTGACACTCTTGATAAACGCTGGGAATGTCATGCAGCCGTAAGTAACAGCCACTTTTGACAACTAACATTAATCTGTTATCAGCTCTCTTCAGTTACGCAGTAACTCCAGTCTGTGTGAGATTTACACTTACAGTGACAGTCTGATCACTGATTATTGCAGCCCTTTCTTTGACCAGCTTACAAATTTAGGTTGTAAGAACATTTCCCTAACGTTTGCATTAAGTAACAAATATATGATATACGGTATGTTGACCACATTCCAAGCAGGACATTGTTCTGTGTCACCATCTCTTAATGGTTTGGAAACATGCAGTATTAACCACGTTAACTGCCTACAGGCACAAGTTCACAAACCCCTATTACTGTTGTTGCCTGAAACAAGGCATTTGTCCCTTAACTTATTAACTCACCCAGACTGTATGTTGATCTGTATGACCTTCTCTAAAACAGATTAACTGAGTTTAGAGATCTGTTTTCTTGTAATATTCTTTATAACATCTGCCTCCTGTGTTCTACAGAATAAACTCATGTCCAGACCGAAGTGAAGGTGAGTAAACAATAATAAAAGTTTTATTTTTTGTTAAAATAGTTTCTTTAAGTTGCTCCAGGATGGGAATATTTGAGTAGCTTTGGATAAACAAGCATCAGCCGGGACAAAATAAAAATATCCCGGCTAAAGCCAGACTGGGCGTCACTGCAGATATGCCCTAATCCTGTTTCTGAGATCCCAGAAACCAGCTCTGATCATGAGAGACGTTAAATTTCTCATTGTGTTCCAGTGACAATGATCACTGCTAAGCTATACAGTAAACACTAGCATCTGCCTTCAGGCGCTTTTCAAGCAGAATAAAGGGCAAGAGTTCACCTTTTATTCAGCTTCAAAAGACGAGACAACAGAGGCGATATAGCGTACTGTACATACAGTAATATTACATAGAATAACTTGTTAAAGTTACGTTATCGTTCGCCCAAATTATTTCTCTCAGCTTTGTCCTGGTGCTGTTTGTGTTCCGTTCACTAATTTGCATGAAAAACAAATTTTATGAGAGTGATATTCAGACCAAAATGCAAATTTGCTTTGCTGTATTTTTCTTTTTGTTAGACAGTTTGTTATCTCATCGGTGTGTCAGAGTTTCTCCCTCACGGTTTTCTGATGTAAACCTCATGCAATGTGCAGCAAATTGCCAGAATCTTTCCGATACGGATTAAATGAAAGGATCAAAAGAATTTAGATAACAGCCATTGAAAGGCAATATTTTAACACCATTAAATGTCGTGTGATCTTACGATGTGAACAATGTGATCTTACTTTTCAAACAGGGTAAACTGAGGATTTTTAATTTCTTACCTGTAAAACTGCAGCCAGAGTCCAGCAGTCTGTCCAAACACTGATGACACGTCAGGAGGAGCTGGTGTTGATTCTGAACACAGCTGCTCAGAACATGCAACAAAGTTTATAGGAGGGACTGAAAGGGGTGTGGAAACGTCCCCACAAAGACGTGACCACCCTGAAGTGTGTGTTCTCTGTGTTTGTTTTGATGACACACGGATGCAGGAAACCCACAGTAGACGATCATCTCTCCAAACTGTAGTTTACAGTAAACAGAGTTACCGCTGCGATGCGGCAGGAATAGATTTTGTATTGTAATAAATAAAAGGGCAAATGTGTTGAGTGTAGACGAAATGTGTTGCCTCTTGTGGCAAAATGTTGAATGTTTTTTGCATTGTGAGTAGCTTTGAATAAAAGTGTCTGCTTAATGAATTCATGTAAATGACTGAAAACAGAGTGTCTGTTTTAACAGATGCTGTGTGCTCACATCAGTACTTTATATACAAACACAGTTCTGCTCAGTAATGAACAGCTAGACTTCTATAAATGTTTTAGTACCTCATGCATTTGAAAAATTGGTGTGTGGATAAACAAGATTGTTGATGCAGTACCAAGAACTTCTGTGCAGAGAAATAACACAGCGTTGCTGAGACTCCTTTGTGTTAAAAAGCTTTACACGCTTCGGACAACCTAAATCCAGCCTGGATAAACATTTTAAAAGCTCACGCTCATATCTGATAGCCAGGGATGGTACAGGAATGTGTGCTGCTTGTGTTTTCTCTGGATTTGAGTTTGTGTGTTTTGGCAGGACTCCATTTCTCCTGCTGTTCACCAGCTATGCAGAGTCACAACTGTTTAATTCCAACCTTCTTCCACCGATCCAGTATGAAGAGTGAATGCTTGCTTTCATCTTTACTGTATGACGCACTATAAAGTTTAAATCACCTTCAGTATAGCGTGTAGATTTCTCAGCTGTTCACTGCTAACAATACAAAGGTCATGAGTTTAAATCCCAGGAAATTCACATACTGATAATACATCAAACGTCACTGTGAAAAAGCTTCTGAATAAACGAGTAGCAGGGTTTCCTCAAGTATTGTGACCCATACTCAGAATTCACCCCCTGCACTTAACCTATCCAGTTAGTGCACACATTACTGTGAACACACAAACTGTGAACACACACCCGCGGCCATGGGCAGCACTACGGCCCTCAGGGAGCGATCGCGCGGTTGTAGCAGAATCGAACCAGCAACCTTTTAGTTACAAGCCTGACTTTTCAACTGCTGAACCACGTGTGTAACTTTATCCAGTGTGTTTTATGGACTGATTAAGCTTCTGTTGAGGTAATGATTGGAGGCTTTGTGATGTTAGATTAAAGCTCCAGGGCTTAATAGTGAGTATGGAGGTTCATTCTTTGTTTGTTTGTGTCGCTGCAGAGAGAACAATTGCGTCACTGAAGATGCGCAGGACCCTGTCAACACCTCTCAGCTGCGGTGGACGAGTGACTCCTAACAGAAACGCCAGGTCGCCGGAGGTGCCGCTTCTCCACAGGATAAGAAGAGACCCGCGTGTGTGACACACAGAAATGAGATTCTGTAAAGGTGACGTCTGATGCATGACAGAGGTCGGCCGAATAACTGGTGGGTGTTCAGAGCAGGTGTTTGAGGAGGGATTCACAGCTTTGCTCTGAAAGTGTTGCATAAAGATGGAGAGTTTTTAAGATATTTGTTGCAGGGGCAGTTTCAGTTCAGAAACATCTTGTGAATTTGGCAAAAGAAGCTGACAGGAGTGGCGTACGTGAGTTATTAACACGTTTAAAGAACACAAAGCAGAGAGATTAACACCTATCAGCCGCAGACAGACGCTTTCCTCAGGCTTTGTAAATTAAAAAGCACTTTAGAAGGATTTGGAGCGATGGGTACGAACTATTTTTGTACCAACTTTCACATCAGGCCCTTATAAGGGAACAGAATCAACCGCTGCAGTATTTTAAGAGGAAATCTAATGTCAGTGTTTCTTTGATGCTGCACAATCAGAACCGGCAGAAATAAATACATTTATATAGATATAAATATAGATAGAATTATATGGATAGAATTTAAAAATATTTACATGAATAAAATATTTTTTCATGTAAAATGAACAATATAAATAATAATCAAACATAAACCAAAAGGAATAATATTATAGAAAGGATGTTATGTAGATATTTAATGAGTTATAGATTAACTCTATAGCTACAGATGTGGGTCACAGGTTTGACGCCCTGCGTTCAGTGAAGTCATTTCAGTTTTTAACACCACATTCTTGAAGCAGCCGTCATCGTTTTGTGAGGGATTTTCTCTGTCTGCTGTTGACCAAAAATCTCTCAGAATAAACCTCCTTTGTTCCCACAAATCCTCTGCCGTCTAAATAAAACTCATGCGGCGATCTTTGCGCGGTTGCAGCAGGGCTGATCCCGAGGGAATCTTCCAACCAAACTTACACTGTTGCACGGCCGCATGCGGTCGAGTCCCAAAGCTCTGCTCTCTCTCTCTCTCTCTGATTTTCACAGACTTTCAGACGTTCGAAGGATGAAGGATGACAAAAGTTTCTTCATCATCACATTTAAAAAGTGACCTCACAGGTGCCTGATTAAAAAAAATAAAAGGACCTGTTGCTAGTATTTCGTTTGGTTTCATTAATCTGGGTTGGGCTCTGTTAACTCTGGCAGAGAACAGCAGCTGTTTTGGATCAGAACAACAGGACCTTGTGATGATGGGACCTGCTATCATATAGCTTAGATTAAAGAACTGCTATCATATAGCTTAGATTGGACCCACAGGCATTTGTACAAGGCTCTGTGAATTTAAAGGCAGGGCAGTTTTGGAGAGGTTAGCAATAGCAAGCTAACTTTGAAAGCATAAAACCCGGCCCAAGTCTTCAAAGCCACACCTCCTCTATTACGCACATGCATATATACTACATAGTTTGACAGACAAGCAGGACAAGCAATGATTGCATTTGGACTGCATGCAGTAATAGGATGAACGTTTTCCATAGAACATATATATTGCATCACAGAATATTTCTGGAAAGTATCGCCTGTAATAATTCTCTGTTAAAGAGAGGAATCAGTGTTGATGAATGATGCTGTGAGGATTTGTCTTGCCACTGAGTAAATCCTGATTATTGATCCATTAAGTCTCAGTCTGGACTGTGCTGTTGTTTTCCTGTCATGGATTGTTGAATGGAGACAAGACACACATTCTAGACCAGAATCAAGGCAGTAAATTTGCTGTTAACTCTAAACGATTTGTCTTCTGAAATGTCTGGCCATTGCTTATCAATATATATATATATATATATTCAAATGCAATTCAAATGCATTATAACTGTATCTCTTACACACATGCGCTCTGCTCTGTTCTTTTGACTGTGTGATATTTTAAGCTTGGCGATGATACAACTTGGAAGAAGACAGTGGAAAAACATTTCTGCTATTTATACGTCTGATTAAAGGGTCAAAGCTCCTCATGTGATAAATACATAAACAAGTACATTTAGTTCATGGTCACACCACAGGGTCAATCGCAGAGGATTTGAAAAGCAGCTCTTATCAGCGGGACATGTGGCTCACGGACACATACAGCCAATCACACACATCTCTGGAAGTCCTCGTGTTTTTTGTAGCACCTTGTGTTTTGCATGCTGGGTGCATCCATTAACCCACAAAACACAAATGACCAAAACCACCATCTCTAACCAGCCACTGGTAAATGTCAGCTGTGTGTTTGAGGCTATCAAATCTCTTGTGTAAACATGCAGAGTTTTTGCATTGTTAACATAAATACTGAAATGTTAAACACGCGCTCAGTAAAGTCCAAAACAAATAAACCTGAGAGCCAAACAGTCTTTTTATCTGTTTTTTTGTAAAATTAGTTACAATTTCTCTCTTTTTTTAATGGGTCACTAATACAAAGAGTCTTAAGGGCATAAGGGTTTTGCGGAGTGTCGCCACCTGGTGGACAACTTTAGTAAATACAGGTCTCAGGTCAGCAATTACTGTAAACTCTGACAACAGCACATGACATGCAAATAATATGAACGTGTTGTTTATTTGTTAAAACAGGTCGATTGAAATTGAAACAAAACTGCTGTGTGTTTTATAGTATGAAATAAAACACACGTATGATTTTGATGTTTCGTGTTTGAGTGCTTCAAACATGAAACAATGATTTAATCTTTATTGCTTAACATAATATATTTGTGTGCAGTATTTTACATAACTGAATACCTTCACACACTGTACTACAGTAGTACAGTACAGTTACAGTAAGTACACTTTCAGTGTGGATATAGTTGCACTTTTGTGAAATTGTGTTTAATTTGACTTTATTAGATCTGATGGCCATTACATTTTAACCATTAAATACACACTTCCTTGTTTCACTCTAAAACAGCTGTAAAGATAAGAACTTCTGCACTGTACAGTCAAGTGATCATAGTTCAGCCTGCCTGACTTCTTATCCACCAATGAATGACAATTTTAGAGTTTCTTACGAAATACCTGCTCAGTTCACATCTGCTCTCTGGTTGGACACACCTGTGCCGCCCAGACCAGGTGACTGCAAACCTGCAAACTATTAAGAGTCCAGTAACCGAGGTCTCGGTTATTGGGTGTCATGTGAACGTTGCTGTATTTCACAGTCTGGTTGGCTGTGTTTTGATTTAAGAAGAAATGGAAAAGCTTTTCTTTCTGTTACTCTGTCTCAGATCTTCGTCATGTGACACGTGTCTTCCTGATACCTCAGTGCGGCTCATGGTGAGACTCTGAAACTTTAAATATAACAAAGACAAGATTTGTTCATTTTTTTTACTTAATTCATGTCATTCTAGACACTGAAAAGTGATTTCAAAGATCTTAAAGATACAGTTTGCCAAGGTGAGTGAAACTGCTACCAAATAAACGTCGTAACCAGATTCACGTATTGTCTCTGTTTGCTGATTGGTTTGTATTAATTCAGATTTATCAGGTGTTTTGTGTCAGATCACAGCACCTTATGCCTCTCAGATCGGATCTCATAACGTGACGTTAACCTGGGTGGCTCTGAATCAGTCTGGTGTGGTGTATATTCCTCAATGGACCGGCCCCAGACTGTCTGCGGTTTGGACACAAGCAGAGGTTGTGGGTAACTTTGATGATTATATGTGTTATATTGATTGTCTGTGTAGATATTCTGTATCGTTCCTAAATGAAGAATCAAATACCCTAATATGCATTTGAGTCTGAATGTTTTGTTAAATTATTTATTTATATCCACTTGCATTAATCAAATGTCTTTTTCTCCTGTAGAACGTTACAGAATCTATTTACACCGTCGACCGGTTAGAACCTTTCTCCTGTTATAAGTTCAGAGTCTGGGCCGTGAGAGGAGAGGAACACTTCTGTTCTTCAGAAAGCCTGTGGTACCAAACAGAACCATTTGGACGTGGGTGAAATCTACCTTTGAATGTAATTTCCTCATAAGTTGTGTCTCAGATAAATCATCTGATGTTGTTCCTGTCCTGTGCTCCTTTCCAAAGTGCCGTCCAGCCCGTTCATTGACAGCGTTGAGAGCGTGTCTGGAGAGAGCGTGGACCTTCACTGGTCTCCACCCGAGACACCAGGAGGTCCCATCTTAGGGTTCAACCTCAACCTCACGACCAACAAACACGTCATCAGTGTAGCAACCAGAGGAAATGTCTTCTTCACCACATTCTACCCGACACTCCACAACACTACATACAGGTGATAATGTCTCCTCATGCCATCTCCTTATTTCTTGATATTAATAAGGTTCTGTGTTCATGACTGGGTTTTGTTTAGGATCTCCATAGCAGCTGTGAACAGAGAAGGACAGGGTTCTGTAGCCGAAACCAACATAACAACACCAGAACGAGTCGGTTAGTTACTCACAGTACAACAATAAATGATATTGCTAAAGATGCAAACTTTAGCTTTTGCCTCCCTGTCACCACAAGAGTTCAGCACATAACATTTAGTGTGTGACGTTCACACCAGAAGGTCTGGAACGGTTTGAAATAAGCACTAATCTGGTTGTTCTGTGATGGCTTTCAGAGCAGTCTGCAGACCGCTGGGTCTTTGCGTCCAGATGGAACTCATTACGGAGGAGAGAAGAGGATTCTGACTTCTTCACCACAGCTGAATGTCTTTCTGACAGTCTGAACAACATCACAGGTCCATCAGAACCAGCAAATGTAACATCTCCAAACATCTCCAAACACAAGAACCTTCTTACTAAAGAAAATCACATCTGAGATCTTTTATATCTAAACTGTTTCTAATACACAGTGCTGACAATTTTATCTCCCAAAGAACGTTAACAGAATGTTAACTGATGTTCTCTGGAAGTTCTCACTTAGAAAACCAGCATTATATATCCTGTATATCAAATGTTATTGTTATGTTCACAATTACATGTTTAACGTTTCAGTATTGTAATGAAAATGTTAATGAAACATTCTCACAACCTAATGCTGTTAGCTGGGTTTGCACCCTGTTTTCTGACATAAGATTTTGGGGTTTACAGGAGTAGCCGTGCATTACAGATCCAACAAGCTTTATTTTGCTGAAGGGACTCATGTGTGGATGAAGGGGGCAGAGAATCTCACTGACGCCTCAGATCTTCAGCTTGTGCTCTCGGCTCATGTGAGGGTCACAGCGTTGACGCTGGACTGGCTGTTCCAGAACATTTATTTTGTCTCCGGTGGTGAGGTGGGAAAATCCCTTTTATTATCAACTTCCTGTTGGATTTAAATGCTGCAGGATTGTTTTTGTTTGATCACACAGATATTAAATACTATCTTCATACCTTTTTAATTTCCTGCTGAAATAAAACACAGGTTTATTATTGTGGACTAGACGACTGTTCGTTTCCAGTCCAGTTAAATCTCTCCCTGCCCAGTGCCCCTTTGAAAATAGTTGTAGATTCATATAATGGGTGAGTGTTGTGACACATGCAAACACTGTTGTATGTATTTAATACTATGAAACGCATGTATTTATTGAGATCCACTGCTTTGTTGACATGACCTTTTCAAACAACAAATAAATGAAATTTTAAAACAGATTCTTGTTCCTGTTGCTGGCTGATGGGATATTCCGTGCGACTCTTTCCGGCCAACAAAATGAGACGACCCTCATTGTTAACACATCAACAAATGCTGTATACGACTTTGTGGTCAGTTTCCCCAACAAGAGGCTGATTTTTCATGACAGGAGGGATCAGACACTCAAAGCTGTGTCTCTGAATGGACTACATGCAGTTACGCTGCACACAACCGTGAAGTTTAAAGTGACCAGCATCGCTTACCAAGACGATTTCTTCATGCTGTCGGATGGACGAGCGCTTTACAAACGAGTCGGACAGGGTCAGGTCGCTTTGTTTAATGAATTCTCCATGGACTGTGATATTTTCAGCAGTCAGTATGACGGCTTCGGGAACCTGTGTTATTTTAGTCCATCTGTACAGCCTTATCCTGTGCCACAGAGACCAAGAAATCTACGGATCCTGTTTGGATCAGACAAGGCCAGTGTGTTCTGGGATAAACCTGAACAAATGACTGGAGCAAGTGAGTTTTTGAACTTTTGTTGAAGTGAAATTATTGAATTATTGAATAATTAAATATTAACATTGTTATGGGCTTTAGGTTCAGGCGCCTGGCAGAACTGGACGTATTGTGTGAACTGCTCATTGAACGGACTGGTGGTGAGAGGTTTCAGTGAACTGACTGACACACATGTGACCGTGTCCGATCTGCAGAGCTCACAGAGATACCATGTGTCTGTCAGGGCTTGTTCTCCTGCTGGATGCTCCGCTGCAGTCGCATTCGAAGGGTCAACTCTCCACACCAGTGAGTGGATCAAACCATCCCAGCTACACTCTTAGGTTGTGAGAACGTTTTCCCAATGTTTACATTAAATAATAAAAATGTTATGAAAGTTCTAGGAATGTTCAAATGGTCGGTTTTTTTTAACCGTTGTATTAATGTCATTGCTTGGTTTTAAGAACATTATTTTAGCGTTTTCTTACTTCTGCAATCGTTTTTGTTATATAATATGTAACATTTAAAATAATTTTCTTTCCTTTAAGTTTTTTAAATAAAATTCTACTAACGATGCGAAAAGAACTTTTTTGAGAATTTTTTGAGAACTTTTTTTAAAACTTTTTTGAGAACTTTGAGAGAACGTTCTGAGAACATTCGTGTTAGCTGGGATGCAGTATTTACTGCAGTGTTTGCATCGGTTACACACTGAGATTTGCTGTTCCTCATTCAGCTGATGAGGCGTCATACATAACTGCTGCCGCTCACGATGGCCTCTGGAAACAATATTTGGACAGTAATGAAGCAGAAACTCTGATGTATGACATCAGAGATGTGATGGGTGAGACATGTTAACACTCAACTTCTCCTTCTTATTGCTGTTCCACGTTTAATAACAAGAATCACATAATCGAAAATATGAAAGTATTACAATTGTAGTAAATTGTTTCAGCCCTGAAGTAGTTCAGCTATAACAAAATGAAACATTTTAGGTTGTAAGAAGACCATTTTTCTAACGTTTCCATTAAGTTCCACTAAGTTCTGGGAATGTTACTAATAACATTTTGTGTCACAATCAAACTACAAAGCCCGCTGTGAATGTATCGGTAGATGTGAAAGATGGAGAGCATGTCTGTTTATCTGGTTTTGTTTGGGACAGATATGGATTGGTACAATGACACAATCTACTGGACCAACAGCTCAGGCAACATCAACTGGATTTCACTGCATCATCAGTCTCCCCGTGTCATGACATCATCCAGGAACGCCGAATCCGTGGCGTTTGATTGGCTGGGCCAGTATCTGTACTGGAGCTGCAACTCAAATCAAGTAAGTTCTTTTAAGTAACTTTCCAATAGTTAAAACTATGAACAATTTCAAGACATTTGTCTTTGGTATCAGATATGCAGAGGGTCTACGTCTGGGCAGGATGTTGAGATGTTTCTCCAGGCAGATGGAAGGATTCTCAGTTTGGTCATTGATTCGTTGAGTGCTGCCATCTACTGGACCAGCAGAACATCTGTGGAGGGCTGCAGACTGAACGGAGAAGAACATCAGATTCTGGATAAAATGAGTGTGTTCTCTGGAAGAGAGGTGAGAACGCATGTGAGAATCTTACGCTCTGCATAAATGAACGGGTCTCGAGTCTGTTTATGTTGAGGAACTCTGCTGGTAGGTCGCTGGCATCACTTTGAATATGGCTGAAAAACATCTGTATTGGTTGGTGAGGGACGGTTTCCTGTTGCATCTGTACAGAGCGAGTGTCAGGGGTGACAGGTTAGTACACATCAAATATTTAAGGTTTGAAGTTTCTGATGTGCTACTTTCATGTGTTCATGTGTTGGAGGAGACACTCTGAAGAGAGGCCGGTACACGTTCAAAACTAGCTTGCTATTGATCCAACCTTTCATTTTATAGTGTAAACAGGGCAGTTTTTTATTTGACTGGTCATAACATTCGCTAACTGAATTAATAGTTTTGTTGTGATCTGAATATGTGTGCTGTGACTTTAAAGGATGCAAAAATCTGAAGTGGTAGAACATGTGAAATGGACCTCGTCTCAAATCTTCAATCATCAAGTGTGCTACTACAGCGGCCGTCTGCTGTGGCTGGATGACAACAAGCAGTTACGGATTCAGGAGGTGAATCAGACGGACAGCATCCGCATGTCCTCCAGCGACACACTGACAGCTTTTACTGTAGCACAGAAGATGCTGAAACCGTTGCCAGGTCAGCCCACAGTCACGCCGGCGTCTGTACATCTGACACCTCTGTTCTGCTGTTTTATCATTAGCACTTTGTGTTTTCCAGACGGTTTCCTGCGTCCTCCTGTAGTCGTTCCACCCGCAGTTCCCAAAACTTCCATTCGTCTTGAAGGGAATCACACATTTTTCCAGATTCTCTGGGATGCCAGTGATATCGAGTTTGGGAAAGTCTTCTATTGCGTGGCGTCTAAAGTACTATCACAGAATGTGGAACAACTTCAAAATGTACAGCACAACTATAAGTGTTTTTATGGAGAATTTGTTTATAAATAAATAATTAGGTTAGGAAATTAAATGAAATTTGTGTTTTCAATGCATTTCTGCAGAACTACCCAACAAAATATTGCTCTCCTGCTAACACGCTTTCTCAACCCATCGTAAATGTGACAAGATTTAAGCCGGAGACTCAATTTGACATCACAATAACCCCCTTTTCATACTGGGGTAAAGGGGCTTCAACAAACACGATTCTGGTCACACCAGCAGTGGGTGAGATTGCTGCATTATCGCTGTATTTATATATATATTTATAAAACACAAATCATTCATAATCATAGTTCATAAATAATAAATGAATGATTGTAATTTGACTCTGCTTGTCAACAAACAGATATTCCAAAACGCACTGACGTGACGCTGGTTATTGTGATCACAGCCATTTGTGTTGGAGTTGCGCTTATTTTTATCATCCTGGCTGCAGTCGGTAAGTACAACAGGGATACAGCAATACCCTCACAAGAAGGAACAAAAACCGCTTCACTTTGCATTCCCTGATCTTTTCCTGTAGTTTGGCAAAGACGCAATAAGAGGACGGATAGTGGGACGTGCACACAGAAAGCTGGTGATGCAGAGCTGGAATATATCCGTGGATTGGTTGGTCTTGGGAACGCCTGCTACGCTGTCAGGTAAACACAAATATCGCCTCAACCTCACAGCTTGATTTTAAAAGCTGCCAGAATGTGTTAATCTTTACATGAATCTCCGCAGCGCCGTCCCTCTCCAGAGAGAGATCGAGTCTCTTCCTGTGTTTCCCAGAGAGCGTCTGAAGCTGCAGGGGTTGCTGGGCACCGGTGCTTTTGGAGAAGTTTATGAAGGCGTCACAGTCGGCAGCCAAACCACTCAAGAGCCAGAGACCAAAGTGGCTGTCAAAGTAATTTAATTAAACCAGTGATTTTTTAAATATGTGATCAATGCAAATTTTAATGTACACATGTATAATGTATAATTACAACTATAAGACTTTGGTTGACATAACACTGTCTGTGAATTTCTGCAACTAGTAGTTTTACAAATAACACTTGTGGAGCTACCTAGCTAACAATCTGAGGTTGTAAGAATGTTTCAAAAAAGTTCAAAACGTTCAGTTTTTTTGTACATTGCATTAATGTAATATAATAACATTTCTCACAAACTATATTCTCTTCACAGACGCTGCACACAAGCGCCAGCGACTACGAGAAGGTTGAATTCTTAAAAGAGGCTCATCTGATGAGGTACCAGAAACATTTCCTCCCTGGAAAATGTTTTATTTTATTTAATTTTTATTTAACATTTTATTTAATATTTTGTGTTATTTGTGGTTATTCAGTCAGTTCAATCACCCCAACATCCTGCGTTTGCTCGGCGTGTGTTTGTTAAACGAACCGCTTTACCTCATCCTGGAGCTGATGGAGGGAGGAGATCTCCGCTCCTACCTCAGAGGAGCGCGTCCAGCCGCCGTGAGCCTCCTAAATAAATGTTACAATAAGGTTCTCGCTGTGTGAACAAGTTCTGCAGAACTGTGTCGGTTAACCACAGTAAATAACATTGTTTCAAAAGAGCAAACAAAATTCATGTCTGTAGTTACGCACTTAGCAAAATCAGCCTCAAAAAATGACAGATTTCAGCTTTAAAGAAACGTTTGTTTTATTCTGGAATAACATTTGCTGTCTTGCAGAATCATGGAGCGCTACTGAATCTAAAAAGCCTTCTGGACATCAGTTTGGATGCTGCAAAAGGTTGTGCTTATTTGGAAAGGATGCATTTTGTTCATAGGTAAAGATACTTTGTTTTCTAATGCTGGTTAGACATTTACTTAGAAAGCACTGGTCTGTATTTAACACAGGGTTGTATCATGTACAGAGATATTGCCGCAAGGAACTGTTTGGTTTCAGTCAAAGGCTACACAGACCCAGACAGGGTCATTAAAATTGGAGACTTCGGATTGGCTCGTGACGTGTATAAGAACGATTACTACAGGAAGGAGGGTGAAGGTCTACTTCCTGTTCGCTGGATGTCACCAGAGAGCTTAACTGATGGAGTTTTCAATAAACACTCAGATGTCTGGTAAATACTAACAGTGTTGCAACAGTAGTAGAACATTTTTCTAACATTATATATAATGCATATAAAAACTTCATTCTTAAGTTATTAGTTGAATGCATTTTTAACATTTTTGTTACTTCATGGAAACGTTAGAGAAATGTTCTTGATAACATTCATAACCTGGAAATTTCCAGGGCATTTGGTGTTCTTCTGTGGGAGATTATGACATTAGGAAAACAACCGTATCCAACTTACACCAACCATGAAGTCTTGAGTCATATAATCACAGGCGGACGACTGCCCCCACCAACAGAGTGTCCTCAGAGACTGTCAGTATATATGAAGTTATGTTATGTTGTTATGTTATGTTATGTTGTGTTATGTTGTGTGTTGTTATGTTGTTATGTTATGTTATTATAGGTATAATCTGATGATGGACTGTTGGAATAAAGTCTCCTGTGAGCGACCGAGTTTCCAGCGTCTTCAACAAACCTTGAGTAAATTAAGAGATTATGAATCAGATAACCAAACAGACCCAAATATGACATCAGGTCATGTGAATCAAGCTTATCAGGATGACGGTAAGAAACATGCATGTTGCAGTGTTTAAATATACAAATACACCTACAGCCCCGCTGTGTATTAACAACATATTAGCCTGCAGGAAAAGAGTGATAACCCATTTCTCTAATATCAGATTTATCACTCAGCTCTGGTTGCAGATTGATATTTATTTTGGGATAAAGCAGCTGTAATGGAAACTGTTGTGTGTGGTTTTCTCAGGAGAGGAGATTTGCACAGCGGTGGACGAAGATGAAAATGTGGAAACTGGACTTTCTCCTGTGCTCAGCAACGAGGGATTGAATTACCTGATGTATCGAGCCGAGAGTCCAGACAGTGTCCAAACAGACTCATCCGTACAGTCAGACAGATAAACTGGTCAAGACTAACAACCTTTAAACAGCAGCTGCACTAAAACACACATTTGTGGTTTCAAAACCAGTAACACAAACTTTGCTTCCCAGCCTTTGAGAGTGACTTTTGCAGTCTTCCTTTCTATATGAATGTATTACTGTTTACAATAATAATAGCAGTTATAATTAATATCACATACTAATACCAGCTTATGATTAATAATAATAATAATAATGTATTTGTACATTTCTGTTAATTTATTCTTACGTTGTGTGGTAAATTATTGTATTGTGTTATATTGTGTTTATTGTTTACGCTTAAGGTAAAATGATTAAAACAAAGTTTAAGTGAAGTTTGTGTATCTGAAGTAGCTCCGCCCCTAAAGTGACGCAACTCGTCGGCGCGTCACGTGACTGTCCTGGGCAGCAGAAGCATGGCGCGCGTGCGTGCGGAGCGTCTCCGTCAACTCCGCTTTATTTGCACTTAATTCGTCTTAAATTTCAATCTGTCACAGGGGACGCGAGCGCATAAAGGCTGAAACACAGTTTGCGGGATGGACGAAGGAAATAAACTTCAGTTTCCGTCCCTGCCAGTCGCCAAAGAGGAGCAGCTGGTATGATAGAGATATTAGCTCAATGCTAACAGCTGATCAAACACAAGCACCGTTTCGAAATCCACGTTTCAAAGCAATAAATGTGTGTCGAGCGCATGTAAATGTGTAAATAAATGCTGCTGGTACTTTTCTGAATGATTCAACTCTGTAACTCGTTGCTATAGCCGGTATACATGCAGCATTTATTATCAATGTACAAGACAAACAACAGCACAGAAGTTATAATCATTTATTCTGCAGTATGTCTCGTTACAAATGGTGACAGATCCGGTTGTTTATTACACTTGGCAGTTAATGGATATAAATGCTGATAATGAGAGATTTGATTCCCTGCAGCTTCTGTTATCTGATATTGAAACTATGGCTTGATCTAATTCTGCAGGACTGGGCGTATCCGATGAGAAGAGAAATGCAGGTGGGTCTTAATAAAGAGAAACTTTTGTACTACTTAGGGCACAAAGGACTCGTATGATGCCACGCATTTTTTGTATTGTGTGAAAGCTTTTTGTGTTCATTTAAATTTGTTCTGATTCGACTGGCATGAACGTGTTTTTACTGTGTCTGCATTTCTTGTTTGTTTTCATTTGTTGAGTTCATACATTGATTTGCAATCTGTAACCTTTCTGTGAAACACAAATCACCCATTGAGCAAGTACATAATGTACCAGCATCAACATGATATTATGTTACATTGGGTGTTTATGTGTTTATAATAATAAGTTGTAATTTAAGCAGCTGGGTCTCATTTCTGAGACGTGTCAGCTTGGCTTCATTTGACATAAACATATAATGAACGGTAAAAGTAACCTGCAATTTTAGTTCAAACAGAGGTGGCGATAGAGAGACAAATGTTACAGATTACAGCCACAAGCTCTTCAGCGTTTCTCATCAGTGTGATCAGATTTTCTGCTTTAACTAAACGTATGATGGGTTTATTTTAGGAAATCCTTCCGGGCTTGTTTCTGGGTCCGTACTCGGCTGCTATGAAGAGCAAGGTATTCAACAAGTGATGTGTTCTGATTCTACAAGATCCAACGGGTCTGAGCTTTGGTTTGGTTTTAATGCCACGTTTTTGTGTTTTAAGCTCTCAGTGCTGGAGAAACAGGGAATAACTCACATTGTGTGTGTGAGACAAGATATCGAGGCCAACTTCATAAAGCCAAACTTTCCCCTTAAATTTAGGTATTTTATTTTTTGTCCTTTCATTTTGTTTGTGTTCCCAGGTCACCCGTAAACTAATTTATTTCTTTCACTGTTTACAGGTACCTTGTTTTAGATATAGCAGATAATCCTGTGGAGAATATAATTCGATGTTTTCCGATGGTGAGACAGTTTTCTTAACTTCTACATGAATATGTTTTAGTATGTATCTCATCTGTGTATTTCCTCTCTGTAGACTAAAGAATTTATTGATGGATGTTTGGAGACAGGAGGTAATTGAACTGCTGTTGTGTGAACAGATCACAACATTGTTGATAATTATAACAGTTATGTGCCATTATGATATTAGCAGAGCATCTTAAAATGTGATTGTTTCATCTTGTCTAGTTCTGGGTGAAAAACAGATAAAAAACATTTTTCATCATCAGTAATAATGTTCATTGTTATTGTTTGGTACAGATGTGGTTGTTTTTGTGTTGCAGGAAAGGTTCTGGTTCACGGTAATGCAGGAATTTCCAGAAGGTACTGAAACCAAAAACATACGCGATGCTTCACTGTCTTGTGTTTGTTTCATTATTATAAACTTACTGTTGTGAATGAGGTCAATGGGACTGTTTTAAACACTGATTTGTCATGTACAAGATCAATAACTCTTTGTTGATGTTTACAGATAGTTACAGATTACATTTTTAATAATTATTAGAATAAAGTATTAATTCTGTTTTTTTTAGTGCTGCCTTAGTAATTGCCTACCTTATGGAAACATTTGGTGTAAAATACAGGTAACATCCATGAAATTTGACCAAAATATGAATCTGTATTAAAATAATAAGCTGTATTATACTGGAGCTAATTGTGTCATATGTTAATTAACCGCAGAGATGCCTTTAGTCACGTACAGGAGAGACGATTTTGCATCAATCCCAATGTAGGGTTTGTTCATCAGCTACAGGTGAGATCCGCAGAACCCTCAGCATTCAGAACCACGGCTCGCATCATAAGTAACCATCTTTCTGTTTACATCAAGGAATATGAAGCAATATATCTTGCCAAGCTGACCATTAAGATGATGTCACCCATCCAGCTGGGCAGGTCTTATTCCATCCATGCTGGAATTCCAGGTGAGACTGTAGCAGCATTTAAAGGGACCGTTCACTCAAAAAACTACTGTAATAGTTGTACTAAGTGTGTGTACATTTGTGAAGCGTATCGTACCTGAGGTTGTGTATTTGTGTGTCCCACAGGAAGCCTGAAACGAACACTAGAGGATGATGAAGATTTGGGGAGTATGCAGGTCACAGCAGCACAGAACGGATGAACTCAAAACGCTCGACTGCGGTGGAAGGTGTTTTTTACATTTTTATTGGGATTAAAAATGTAAATATTTGTACAGAGGGCGGGGAGACTGCTCCATGTATCCTTGGGGCTGGGGAAGATTTGATATTTTTCTTTTTTTGAGCTGTATGCACTGAGATTTTTTGCAGTTTTATAGTATTTAAAGCATTTTTGCAGCGGGACAGTATTGCAATAATGCACTTTTGATACTTGAACTACTGTTACTCTGCTGGATGAGTTTGTTTGGTTGGGGGGATCAGAGACATGTGTCTGTCACTGCCGATGGATGGATGGATGAGTTGTTATATGGGATGGTATCGAGACGGAGATGTTTGAGATTTGCTTGCCATAGAATTAACATCCCACTGCTCAATAAAACTGGCTACTCAAACTGTTTTCCGTGTGATCAATCACTAGAATAAAGATTTATGACAGTTCCTGATAAGACCAGGCGCTCGGTTACAGTAAGTGATGTCATTATGGGCGTTGATTTAAATTGTTACAAACTTTTATCTGTTATGGTTGAAAGATGAGCCTTAAACTTTATTTAAATACAAGATAATAATGTAACAGTTAAAACCTGTCCAGCCCTTTCATTGTCATACCATCATTCAAAGGTTATACATCAATTACAACAAATATTGCCACAAATCATTGCCACATATTTAATTGATGAATATAGATAGCCTGCTGTATTCTGTCTTTTAAATGCCCACTTTTTAACTGGCATCAATGAGTCTAAAAATAATTTTTTGTATAAAGTTGTGCTTCTGTTGCATTAGATTATTTCACAGCAAAATAATTTATTTGCCTTCATGTTGGTTTGATTCACTTATCACCAGTGGCATTAGTCTATAGCCAACACCTTATGACAAATACAGGAGCATAATAAATAAATGTAAACGTTACTATTAGTGTTTTCTGTTAAAGCAAGTACCTACCAGAGAGAAGAATGTGTGATTATAACTGAGGAGATTCCCTCACATACATGACAAAATACAGACACAATTTTTCAGGCCACATTGTTCTGTACATGATCAGATGTTCTTGGTTTCATTGTGAATTCTGTTGACAGGGTAATGCAAAAACTGAACATTTAAACACAAAAAGTTCTAGACAGGTTTTGTGTAAATGCTTATTCCAGGATATTTAGGTAAATTTTAAGCTAGATTTTTTTGGCTGACTGAAAAGGTGCAACTTCGAGGTAGTCTGATTGAACCATCTTGGTGAAAAGATCTCATAACAGCTTGATTCTTCAGCAAACGTTCTCTGATGTTCTAGACTCCCGGGTTCAGTTGAAGAACCGGCACTGCATGTAAGTCTCGTCTGATGCGGAGTAGCCAAACTTCTTATAGAATTCCACATTTTTTGGCGCACACTCCAGCGTTACTTTGTAGCACTTGAGCTTCTTTCCCAGGAGCATCAACGTTGATAACAACCTAAAATAAAGAAATACAAAAACTGCATGTTTATAACTATTTGCTCCATTTAAGCGCAAAACATGAAACGAAATTCAAGCAAAATGAATTGGGACGGATCATTACTGAAACAGATTCCAGCCTGTGGAATAACAGGTAAGTGAATTCTAAACTCACAGTTTTCCAAGCTGTTTTCCTCTGCACACATCACTCACAACCACTTCCTCAACACGGCCCCTCTGTCAGGTACAACAACACAAACCGGGTTATGTAACGGGTCACTGTGATAACACACAACACGGCTGTAAACTACATTTACAAACGTTGTTGTACTAGTAAGTCAAGTACCTTTGCGCAAGCATGGATGAATTTGTGTTCTATGATAAGTGTTGCCGTGGCAACAATCTGTCCCAGATTTGTGTCCTCCACCACTATCACATAATAGTCTCCAGTTTTCTTCATATGTTCGAAATTAGCTTGAAAATGAACACGGGCAGCAAGAATCAATATTTTAGATAATAACACTGTGCAAAACACTCACTAATATTCTAGTCAAACACAGCGGTACCTTTAAATTGCTCCTCTGTAACATCTCCAGCTACTGTGAGCTGTGATAAGACTTTGTAGAAGCCTACATAAAACACAAAGTCAAGTATAAGCTTGTTTAATGTTCAGACCGCACACACTGATGACAAAGTTGACATGTACCTCTGTTTAGGTCAGCTGTACAGAGGGGTCGCAGGACAAGACCCTCCCCAGGCCGAGAGGGGGAAATCGGGGGTGAAAAGGAGACAGTGTTAGTGCTCCAGTCCAGGTCTTGGAGCAGAGCCGGATCAAACAGCGGGTTGTCATCAAGCAACATTCTAGAAGTCCTGGAGTGAAATAATAATACAATAAATACAACAAGCAATAAAAGTTATCAGAGTTTATTCAGGTTTATCACTGAAGCATCTCTGTCCATAAATGGGTGATGCAAGAAACAATTTATCTGGACTTTGAGTGTCCAAACATTTACTTTTAAAAGGCAAAGTGGTGCCAAGCTCTGTGAATTCAGGCTACGGCCTCTATGAAACTTCATTCAAGACACACCATGTCCAAATGTTGACCAATTGATTCCACTAATTTTATGACTAAGATGGTGTAACACAGTACAGCTGTTAGCCCAACTGGTAGAGCATTAACACCGCAAAGGTTGTGGGTTCGATCCCAGAGGAAGGCAAGTCCTGATAAAAACATGTGTACCTTGAATCACTGTAAGTGAATGTAAACAGCTGTTAGTCTGAACTGATGTCAATGTATAAGATATATTAAATATATGTTAGGCTTTAAATACACGTTCAGCCTTTCCCTTGGCATCAATTTCCAACATTGCTCACATACCATCCATATGTACAGAAGAAACTGAACTAACTTCATACATTATTTTCTAACCAAGACGTGAATGTACTCACGGGGACATGTGGATATAAGCTGTTCTCGCTTCTCAAACTGTTTGAATGAATCCTGGCAACAACCCGAATCCAGTAACAGGAATATTCAACGAGACATGAACGCTTCCTCCTATTGCGCTTTTATATCACACGGGCGAATCCGCCTTTCGCCCAATCACTGCTCGTTTTGGTTGCTTATGTAACGGTACTGCTCTTCTGTTGTCAAATCACAGACTGCGCGATAGTAGCGTTCACCAATCATCGTAAAGTGTGATGAAAGCAGGGCGTGGTTTGTCGGAATACGGGCAACGCCCCTCCTCCACGTGTGCGTGCGTGAATATGACGTGGCACGGGTGTGGGCGCGGCCGAATGACGTATGTATCCGGTTAGGAAAGACGTTTCATGGGAAAACATCAAGTTTAAAAACTGGTTTCAAGATTTCCTTGTATTTTTGACGTGGCCTTAATGCTCATCTGGTTTGACGAGTCTGGCGAGACTGAGATAAAGCGGTGCCCGTTTCAACTGGGACTGTTCGACCAGTTAACAAGTCAGTCCACGTGTTCCGACGCTTACACGATTACCCTAGCAACCGTAGTTTCTGCCAAAAAACATAGTTACTACATTCACCAAACTGCAATGGTGTTTATTTATAATGACGTTGATGTTTTATACAGGAGGATCTATAATTGATCGTTAATGTTAATCGTAATTGATGTTAAATATTATTTGCTGGCTTGAATCAATCGGATATTTTCTCGGTATCTGTCATTTATTTGTTTTACTGTAAGGCAAAGCCCAGTTTCGTAGACAGTCTCTAAGTCGATGACTATTTTGATGATGTAACGCAGCACAATGTGATCTTATATGAATACACCCAACCCCTGAGAAATAAAACGGGTACATTGAATTGTAAAATGTGTGTATTATGTTCAATATCACAGCAATGCTGCCAGTCAAAGTTTGTTTTGGGAGGTGCAGACCTGTGTGAAACGGATTCAGACCTGAACCCCCATTCACATCACATGTGAATCTGTTGTGTTGTGACTCTTATACGTCTTATGACCTCATACATCTCATGACCTTTGTTTCTATAGCAACAAAATGACATAAATGGTCATGTATACCATGAGAAGCAGATGCAGAGTCAATAAATCTCAATATTTACAATTGAAATTTAAACAGCATAATCAGATGTGATTATTATTAACTGTGATAAACAATTAACCTGGTGCCCCCCCCCCCACACACACACATTTATTAGTTAATCAGAGTTTGTAACAAGGGCTTAATGGGCGGCATGTCAATGTAAATGTGTTCTGCACACGTTTAATGAAATAAGGACGGTACTGAGACAGAGCACTTGTGACAACGTAAAAAACTCCATAATGCGTCTCCTGTTACGGCTTAAAAAAGCATCTCTAACAAACTCAATATGGTTGAGCATGAAAAGGGAAGCAGGGAGACAGCAGGTATTGAATGAAGCTTGCGGGAAACAGAGGCTGAGAGCTCCGAAAATGCCTGCAGAAAGCTGATATACTGGTTCTCATGACTCCAGCGTGGATCATTACACTGAGTGAATGATACCAATCGCACAAATACTGTCTGTTTGCCTCTAATGGCTGCACTGGAAATATTGGCCTTATTTGTGAATGTAAAAGATTTCTAGGCTTATTTAGATTTTAGAACAACGTAATGTTGTTTATCTGTTCATAATCACAAACGTGGTGCAAGGATGATTATTTATACACTTAATGTCATGTAGAACCATTTTTGCTGTACGGTTCCATAAAGAACCTTTACTTGTGCAAAACCTTTCAGTTTCTAGAAAGGTTCTTTGTAGTGGAAAAGGGGCATGAAAAGCAAACAAAATGGTCCTTTTATGACCTTGCATGTAAGGAACCTTGTAGGAACCTTTGTTTTTAAGAGGGTAGTTAAATCTTCTGTGATTCAGTGATTTGAGAAGTTTATTTTGAATAACTCAGCCATCCAGTTTCTCCTACAGGAACACTGAGACCCCACAAAACGTCAATCCCAGCAGCCCCTCACAGCTGCCTCCAGATACAGATCAATGGAGAGAACATGAACAGCAGAGCCATGGAGCCAGAGACTTCCTGTTGATTTAATTACAGACTTTCCATCACTCAAAGCGCCACCGTTGTGAGGCAACATCAGTGAATCTCCACGTGAATGATGCTCATGTGATATTATCTGCCAGACACACGGCAAACCATTGATGCTGGAAATCATTACAACTGCAGCGGCTGCAGCCAAACTCTGTTTACTTAGAGCCTTAAACTTCTGTTTTACCATAAACAAGCCATCAGGGAGGTGTGGAGACTACATGCTAGACAAGTTCTCGTACAATAAGGGTGAGGCTCGTACCCAGCTAACAGGGAACGTTCTCAGAACATTAGCTAGAACATTCTTTCAAATTTATCAAGAAGTGTTTTTGCAGTTATGTTAGTAGAATGTTTATATATTATATATACCACATATATACATCAAAACATTATGAATAAATTGTTAACAGAATATGTTTTAATTCTTTTAACAGGATATTCTTATACACAAGCAGTTAACTTTAACACCTAAAAAACTGTAACGTTCAATATAACATTTACATAATGCAAACGTTCTTACTACCTAAAATTGTTGGCTGGGTACGGCCCATGTCTTACAATTTGACAACACAATCAAATGAAATATTCATGATCTCAGCAGATCGATAGCACAGTAATAGCTGGTGTATATGAGATCTTGGCATGAGTCCTGCCATTGATAAACTGTGCCATGTTAATGGCTTTACTGAGTTACTAGCTGCAGATGTACTACAGATCTGCACACATGAAAGACACGAGAGTTTCATCTCTCAGTTGTGTGATTCTGTTACCGCTTCCAGCTAAACATGCGTCTGTCTCTGCTGTGTGTTCAGACGAAAGATAAATATAGTTCAAGTGTTTGGTTGAAGCTGCAGTTTTCTGGTAACTTACGGTGTAGATAGAAGGTCAAAGAGCAAAATGTTTGTGTTAGTAACAAAATGTGAGAAATGTTATTTTGAAAGTTTATGTTAATTGTCTAGTTTCTATCACCCAGATAGACGCTGAATTATAAGAGATATGACAGATTTTACTGTATTACATTTGGTCACACATTTAATGCTCGACAGTGGCTGTGTTTGTAAATTATACCCCCCCCACACACACACACACCAAGACTGAATGTAACATTGTTGCTCTAATAAATAATTCATTGTTATGAAGTATAATGCTTGTGACATTAAAAAAAGAGAGCATCATATTTTAAAAGTTGAGATGACATCACCTAATGAGCAAAGAGCTTTAATGAGTTATTGAATTTATTTCTAATCCATTTAGCAGGTCCACGTCCCTCTGATATCACCATGTGACGCTTTCTGGTGGGAACTGGGACCACCGACCACAGCTGAAACGGGTGTCAAAAATCGCTGCTGCACCCGGCGAATCTTCTGGGCCGGAAATTCTAAAATTAAAGAAGGACACGGATCAATAAATCAATAAAGTAAAGCTTTCAATGTCTGCATTTCCCGTTTCCTTCCTAACAAGGTTGCGCTGGTAAATAGACGTCTGCTATTCTTGACTAATTACATTTAACTCATTGATTCATTGATGGTGAGTCAAAGTTCAAAAGATAAATCACAAAACGTGGGCAGAAGATTATTGTTTTAGCACTTGTGCAGCTGCAATAATATATATGAATATCATATATGATACAGTCTAATACTGATATAGATTAAACTAATAGCTTATCCTCATCTCAAATTCTCAATGTCATTTTTGGAGGACGGCAGATGCATTGTGGGATATTAACTGTCCATTGACAATAGTCCACTCTTCCGTCCAGTGAAGGGCATGTATTCCTCAGAGACACTGATACTGGAGAGGTTTTAAATAGCAGAGATGTGCTTCTCTCTCTTCAGTTCTCACTGAGCTCTCATCGCATCAACTTCAGACATGGAAAAAATCACCACTGCTCTGTGAGGTCCAGAGATTTTCATCTGCCGTCTTGTTCTGAAGGTAATGTCTGAAATATCTTTACTATACAATACAATGATAAGTTTAAAGTTAAAATAGGTTTTATGTTATAGAACTGGTAATTTATATAGTAGACTTTTAATATCCTGCCAAAATGATTGCAGCATGTGCAGTTTTTGGTTATATTTTTTCATGTGTACATGCAGATCAGATCAGTTGAATTTTGTTGATTTTTTGATAATATTTTTCATTCTGTTGAATTTTTATAATACTAACAAGTATTTTATCTTTTGGTACTTTTAAAACTTACACATCCTTCCTGAACATATACTGTGAAAACTGTGATTTCCCCTGAAGTATATAATATTAAACATTATTTAAGTATAATAATTATTTTTACGTGCATATGAAATATATTAACATGAAAATTGCAATTTGTGTCTTTTTTGGAAAAATGCTTTATGTGAAAGTAATGTTTTGTGCATTAAAAATAACTTTATTAATGTGAACTATCATAATTAATGTAAATGTAACTATGACCAAAAATTGAATAAACGAATAAACTAGAATATAAACTAATGAAGCCACAAAATATTGCAAAAATAAATATTTAGGCACAAGGCTATTACATGCAATGCATGAACTACTGGACTTTGTACTAGTATTAGTTTTGTATTATTTATAATATTTTCTTTTTTTATTTTCAGATTCTGTGCAGCATCACTGATGTCAGAAAGAAAACCCAAAAACCCGGACACACGTCCTAAGAATCTGCGGAGCTGGAGTGCTGATAGTTACATCCGCAGCATAAAGAAACGCTCGCGTGGGTCCCGTCACGAAGCAGCGTCCCGGGGGGACGAGGAGGAGGCGATGGATGACCAGAGCATCCGCTCCGCCTCGTGTCCCCGGAGACGCAGAGAAAGGAAGTGCAGCTGTCCTGTCCCAGGAGAACCAGATTCTGACTCTCCATGCAGAAGAACTCTGTCTCGTCGATCTCTGAAGCAGAAGTTCCAGGACGCCGTCGGTCAGTGTCTTCCTCTTCGCAACCACCACCATCATCATCATCACCCATCCGGTTCCTCGCGTCCCTTCTCTGTGCTGCTGTGGTCCAAACGAAAGATTCACGTTTCGGAGCTGATGGAGGATAAATGTCCCTTCTCCCCAAAGTCAGAACTAGCTCAGTGTTGGCATCTCATCAAGAAACACGGCACCCGTACGAAACCTTCTTTAAGCATCACGGCGGAACCCAAAGGGCCCCTGTTGACCTCCTCTCCTCCTTCACTCATTTCCTGGGAGGAGATCAGTTCCACTGGGGCTTCTAGCCTGGATGACTGGGATCCATCTTTTCTACATGGAGACACTCAATGTTCTCACACAGACTACATCCTGGTCCCTGATCTTCTTCAGATCAACAACAGCCCCTGTTATTGGGGTGTCCTGGACCGTTTTGAAGCTGAGCAACTTTTGGAAGGGCAACCTGAAGGAACGTTTCTCCTCAGAGACTCTGCCCAGGACGAATACCTCTTCTCGGTTAGCTTCAGGCGCTACAGCCGCTCACTGCACGCTCGCATAGAGCAAAATGGGAAGCGCTTTAGTTTTGACGGTCGTGACCCGTGCATGTACAGAGACTCCAGCGTCACGGGCCTGCTGAGGCATTACAGCGACCCCGCCACCTGTCTGTTTTTTGAGCCTCTTCTTTCTCGCCCACTGCCTAGAAACTTTCCCTTCTCTCTGCAGCACATGTGCAGGGCAGTCATCTGCAGCTGTACAACATACCAAGGCATTGATATTCTGCCTTTACCTCACAGTCTGAGGCTGTACCTGAGGCAGTATCACTACAGATGCAATGGTGCTTGTGCTCTTTAAATACTGTCACAGAAGTGGAACAAAACTACATGCTGCTAAACCTAAATGATCCTTAAAACAGTCTGAGGATGGACAAGACTCAAAAAATGCATTTAACACAACATGGAGAAAGAAGTTAGGCTATCATGCAAAGCAAAGACGGTTTATGTATCCAGTCTCTCTTGATGTGCATAAGAATTCAACCAACCAGATGTGCAAGAGTCATTTCAAGCAGAAAACTTTTGCAATATCTTTTTTTACCATATTATTTACATTTGTCGTTTCTATAACCTATAGATCTTTACCTACATTGTTTACCCTATAGATCTCAAACTTGACGTGTGTAAAACAGATCCTGAACTCCAGATATTCATGAAAGACAAGAATAACAGTTCTTCCTGTTGTAATATTATCATGTCCGCTAGATGGCAGACTTGTTAAAGTGGCTTCACACTTTAAACCTGTGGACAAATATAACCAGTGTCTTATGGTTATAATCATGTCTGTGTGCGAAACCACAACATGTGATAAAACTGTTATATTATTCATTAAATCTCATAATCATTCAGAAACAAAGTGTTGTAGCTAAAATGTTCAATAAACACAAGCAATAGCATCAGGTAAAACTGAGACTCAGGTGAGTTTTTGTTTTTCACCAAATCTTTTCACATTTTCCACACAGCAGCTAAAAAACTGTTAGTTAAAGGAATATTTATAATATATGTGAGTTACATTTAAAACTAAAAGAATCAAAGTACATTGAAACAATGTTTATTAATTTACAGTATAATGATGATCTATAACACCTGATAATATCCTCTCCCTAAGTGTGATGTTATATAAAATAAGATGGTAATATTTTGACAGTCTCTCTGGGAATGAAAACATCTGCTAATCTTCATCTCTGCTTCATGTTCTGTGTTTATCTTGAGTAAGTGATTCTGTGGAACAGAAGCCATAACTATTGATCCGCTAAACTCATGGATGTTAAATATTAATGTGCCCTGCCACGATCAAATCTTCAGTATGAATTAAACAGAAAAATCTTTACCTTGACAAACAGAGAGAGAGATAGATAGATAGATAGATAGATAGATAGATAGATAGATAGATAGATAGATATATAGATAGATAGATAGATAGATAGATAGATAGATAAATAGATAGATAGATAGATAGATAGATAGATGATAGATAGATAGATAGATAGATAGATATCTATATAGATAGATAGATAGATAGATAGATAGATAGATAGATAGATAGATAGATAGATAGATAGATAGATAGATGATAGAGATATATATATCTATATATCTATATAGATAGATAGATAGATAGATAAATAGATAGATAGATAGATAGATAGAGAGAGAGAGACTTAATGCAGCAGACAGAACAACTAGAACTAGAACAATGTTTTAATATCTTTCTTTTAATAAAGCAATAACGTTAATACAACATCTAAACAACTGGACTGGTTCCTAGAACTTATAATAACATACATATAACGTTAGGGAATCATTCTCACAGCCTAAAATTAGCAAGGGTTCCTCATACAAACATTATCACTTTATTTAATAAAAATACACTGATGTATAATTTGTTTTATGTTTTCTTAAGGTTTTTATTTAACAATCCCGAGCTGTATGAAATTATTACTGCAGTTTATACAGACCAACTCTTTATTGTAACATTTAGTTATTGTCCACAACAGACCCTGATATTTAAAACATTATATATGTTTAGTTTATGACAATAAATAATATTATTTATATTAACATAAAGCTAAAATGAGGAAGCGTCACGACGTCACTACGTCCCAACGTCACATTTAGGGCGGGACCGGTGCGCACGATTCAGCCAATGGCGTTGAAGAAAGGTTAAGAGCCCGCCCCACCTTCTACGTCACCGCTTCAGCGCGGGAGTTGCAAGCGTGTTGCTGAATGCTGTAAATTTGCCGCCAAACTATCGCCGTGAGTATTGCGCTATAAAAACATTTAAACAACGTTTATCGACGTGTTTGCTCGATGATCATTCGCCTCAGTTTTAAATGTGTTGCGGTTGTTGATTTCTGCTTGAGGAGATTCAGCGAATCTCTTTGTGTTTGTGTAGTTCAGTGTCTGTGTGTTTGTATTATGTCACCTGTTTTCTGTCAAATGTCTTAATTTCACTGTTTAATAATGCAAACGTGATATAGACGATCTGGAGTAACGCATTAAAGCAAAACCAGTTTGACAATTCAATGTAACTGAAGGTGTCTCTGATATAACTCATCATTTATCAGCTACAGAATGAGATTTAATATTTGGGTACTTTTATATGTTCAGTGATTATAATGAGTTTATAAAATGCATGCAGCTAAAGTAGAAAAACTAAAGCATTTTTACACTTCTGTTGTTAAATGTGTTGTATAGTTGTCTGATAGCTGTAGTGTGTTTGCAGCAGTAGCTGTCTGTCCACTGCGAGCATCATGCCCTGCGAGAGGAAGCCCATGAGATACGGTCACTCGGAGGGTCTGACCGACGTCTGCTTCGATGATGAGGGGAAGTGAGTTATCTTCTCACTCAAAAACACTCAAAAAACTCAAAAGCTCGCACTTATTTTTCAATGCAATTCAGTGCATGTCCATTTGAAATGAAAATGTAACATTTCGCAAAAACAAAACAAGGTAAATATAGTCACGCAGAGGTTTATTTGTTCTTCATCAGGTGTATCGTCACCTGTGGAAGCGACGGAGATGTTCGCATCTGGGAAAGTCTCGATGATGATGATCCAAAATCTATAAATGTAGGAGAAAAGGCGTTTTCTGTAGCGTTAAAGGTACGGCAACAGTTTGTGTTCCTGGCTGTGTATAAATATAACCATAAAATGCAAATAAGCATGTTTACAACTGTACTTGAAAATGCTTCAAATATTTTCACCAGTAAAGCTAAAAAAACTCTTTCAAATAATTAAAAGTACTTGTATGTTTATAAATATTGTTGCCTTATTTTTCTCCCAACAGAATGGAAAATTAATTACTGCGGTTTCCAACAACACTGTTCAGATTCACACTTTTCCCGACGGAGACCCGGATGGAATTCTGACCCGATTCACCACGAACGCAAACCACGTCACCTTCAACACCAGCGGCTCGAGAGTGGCTGCAGGGTCCAGGTGTGTTTGCTATCATGCATCCTGTTGCTAGATTGACCATCGTCACACTGCACGGCCTGCTGGTTAGAGAGTCGGGTTGCTGGTTCGAATCCCGGTGCTGTAGGGAAACGATTGAGGTACCCTTGAGCGAGGCACCGTACCCCCAGTTGTAATTTTGGTGTTTATATTGCTAAGCTCAAGCATGAAGCTACAGGATCAGATAATGATTTGAACAGTGTCATCCGTGTTCTGGTGCAGAGAGGAAACGGGTTTGATTCTCGTATGATTAGTTGTGCTTGGGCTAAATGACCATTTGCTGCATATATGGATTGTTTGAGGCAGATGCGATGAAAGCAGGACGCATGTCACAGCATTGATTGAGCCTCTGCTTAAATATTGATGCAGGCGGAGTTGACAGCTGAGCCTCCAAACAGGTTATTTGATTTCTCTTCCTGTAGGGTTCGGAAATGAGTTTTCATTTATTTCCCCACTTCAGATCGGAAAGATCTGCAGCTCCAATATGAGGCGCTGAAAATAGTGCGGAATGAAGGTGCTAATTTTGGGATTCTGCTTTCCAGCGACTTCCTGGTGAAGATAGTGGAGGTGATGGACAGCAGCCAGCAGAAGACTCTGCGCGGTCATGACGCCCCTGTCCTCAGTGTGACCTTTGACCCCACCGATGAGTTTGTAGTAAGTGTCACGCTTACTGTTGCTAATGGTGTGAAAATAGTATAAACAAAAATCTCTCAGGAAGTACCTGAGAGATCTGTGTCTGGCACCGATGAGAGGTGGCACTAGAGAGGCAAATGTTATTGTTTACCATTTTAATCTAGTTTGTGCATTACTGCTGGGTTACAATTGGACATTTACCACATGTGATGTCACTTCCTGACAGGCTTCGTCCAGCTGTGACGGTTCAGTCACCGTGTGGTCCATCGAATCACAGGTACGAGACTTTGTTTTTATTGAAGATTCATATTTATATCTTTCTGAGGTTTTGGAGGATGTTAGGATCAGATGTTAAAGAAGCAGTGTGTGAGATCTGATGTAAACGCTGTTTGGTAATTCAGGCTCCGGTTGCCCAGTGGAAAGTTCTTCAGAAGTCCAGTGACATCAGCAGTTCCAAGTCTCTCTGCAGACTCGCCTGGCAACCTCGATCTGGAAGGGTATCAAAACGTTCACTCGTTTCTTTACGCTCAATTGTTATAATACTGAGGTTTAGAGAAAACATTTATTAAATGTTTATTTTTGTTGGCGTTTGTCTGCAGCTGCTTGCTGTACCGGTGGAGGCAGCCGTGCAGCTGTATGACAGGAACGGCTGGACGCATGTCGGCACGCTGTCAGATGAGCTCAGCACCCAGGTCAGTGAGTAACACTGGAACAATTAAAACAGTAATTTGGGTTTATAAGAGCAGCATCATTAGTTAAGGGTCACTAGTAGGGTGGGGGAAACGTTTCTGACGTTATATCTTGTGTTGCCCTTTCATAATAATTCCTGCGTTGTGCAATATGTCAGTATAAAGTGTAATAAACAGATGTTTCTGATGTTTTCCTGTCGTTGGTTCAGGTTGTTAATGTTGTGATCTGGTCACCGTGTGGGAAGTTTCTGGCTGCAGGAACAGTTGGTGGAAATCTGCTGATCTGGGATGTCGAGTCCAAACTGTGTATCGAGAGGTCAGAGGCACATTTATTTCTGTAGTACTGAAGGTCCAAACCTGACAGAACATCGTCATGTTGTACATTTTACCAGATGGAAACATGATGGTGTTTGTTGTCAAAGACATCATTAAGTGTGTGTGTGTATATGAACAATGTTAATATTGTTGTTAACAGACAGAAACATGAGAAGGGTTTTACAGTGTGTGGAATGGCGTGGCATCCCTCTGGGACCCGGATCGCTTACACTGACACCGAGGGCTGTCTCGGGCTGCTGGATGGAGTGTCGTCTTCATCATCATCATCATCCTCTTCGACTGCCCAGAACACAAAGGTCAGTCTGTTTTCCTTCCTGCTGATAAATCACTAAAGAATGACATCACTAAAGAATGACATCACTAAAGAGGTATTGCAATATACCGATATCAGCAATAACTGCAATATTAATAACTATTTATATGATGTTTAGGCCACTGCAGGTAAAGAAGGAAACGAGTTTGACGATCTGTTTGATGAAGATGACGACCGGATGCTGGATGAAGGCATGAGTGACTCGCGCTCTCCGGTGAAGAAAGCTATCATGGAGGACGATGATGATGATGACCTCATGCCTGCCACGGGCAGACCCCGAAACAGAGGAGCGTTTCTCGATGATGATAATTCTCAAGGTGTGACGTGTTCTGCAAGCTGAAGATAACAAAATTAATCATATGTATACTATTGTTATTGACGGGTTTTTCTGTGGTTGCCATAACAGTTACAGTAATAACATGTACACCAAACTAATCACATTTATTTATTTAGATGAGCTCAAAGTATTTGCAATCTGGATATTTTTAACAATCATTCTAATGATCAGTTAACTGATATGGCCTCACAGATGCAGGGTCAGTGAACCTGAATAAACTTGCGGATGAAGACGCCAGCAGCATGATTCTTCCCACCGCGGGTCCCGCTGTGTCCCGTCCGGTGTATGAGGGTCCCATGCCCACCCCACCACAAAGAGCTTTCCAGCCCGGATCCACACCTGTACATCTGATGCATCGCTTCATGGTGAGCGCCGATCCGATCTCAGCAGAACAGCTGTAACTGGAGCTGTAACTACTTCAGATTTCAACGTTTATACACCTTTGTTCTGCGTGTGACGCTAATGCAAACGGTTCTGTTCTTCTACAGATGTGGAACTCCATCGGTATTGTTCGAGGTTATAACGACGAACAGGACAACGCCATAGACGTGGAGTTTCACGATACGGCCGTGCATCACGCCATGCATCTCACCAACACGCTGGGTCACACGCTGGCCGATCTTTCCCAGGAGGCCGTGCTGCTGGCCTGCGAGGGAACCGATGAGCTCGCCAGGTAAACAAAGAATACATGAATGTATCAACGCTTCAAATCTTACATCTTGTTTTTTGAATGCGGTGAATGTTCAGCAGTAGCTGGTGTGTGTAAACTTTGCTCTTTAGGTGTGTTTCAACTTTGTCCTTCATGGTTTGTCTGCCTCTGTTTGCAAGACAAATTTGCCCTTTGACCTTTGATGAAAATAGGTGAAATTTGCCGCTTTTGAATTCAGATCATCACCCACAGTTGTTCTGATTTTGGGTTTAACAGTAATATAAACAGAAAACATTGTTGTGTTTCCTTGGTCACCCTTGTATGTTTTTGGGGAGTCATTTTTAACTCCTCCACTGCTGTCAACTAGTCCTCCAAAATCTCAGAGATCTTGTTTTCCAATGATTAAAGTTTAACCGCCTGTCCGGGATTTTTCCGGCTCTAATTCCCATCATATTTATTCTCCTAACAGTAAGATCCAGTGTCTGCATTTCTCCTGCTGGGACACTCATAAGGAGTGGATGGTGGATCTTCCTAAGGGAGAGGATGTGCGGGGCTTGTGTTTAGGTCAGGGCTGGGCCGCGGTGGCCACCAGCGCGCTGATGGTCCGACTCTTCTCCATCGGTGGGGTTCAGATGGAGATGTTCAGTCTGCCTGGAGCTGTGGTCTGCATGGCGGGTCACGGCGAGCAGCTGCTCATCGCCTATCACAGAGGTAGTGACGCTTCCTGCTTTACTTCCTGCTTTAATTCCTTGTATAAATCATTATGCAGAACTATTAAACTGTAGTAGATAATTGTGCCGTAAGGAAGATTGATTTACAGTTTCACATGTGATGTGCTGTGGTGTTTGCTGACAGCTTCTGGGTTTGATGGGAACCAGTGTCTCGGTGTTCAGTTGCTCCACCTCGGCCGGAGGAAAAGGCAGGTCATTCATGGAGAGCCGTTGCCCCTCTCTCAGAAGTCTCACCTGGTGTGGATGGGCTTCTCTGCAGAGGGTGAGTCCTCACCTGCCGTTTAAGTGTTTTGGGATGATGAAACCCTGAGTCACCTCAGATGACTGTTCTGGTTTTGTAACCGAAACATTTTCTGTAAAGCTGCTTTGAAATGATGCTATTGTAGAAGGAGCTAAACCGGTTCTGTTTCTGCAGGAACACCGTGCTGCATTGACTCTGAGGGGATGGTGCGTCTGCTGAACAGGACTCTGGGAAACACGTGGACCCCCGTGTGTAACACCAGAGAGAGCTGTAAGGGGCAATCTGATCACTACTGGGTCGTTGGAGTCCATGAGAACCCGCAGCAGCTCAGGTTGGGCTCATCCACAGACACGTGAATCTGTTGGGCTGCTTCAGAATTTTCATACGGATTGAAATGTTTGGAATTTCCTCAGGTGTATTCCATGCAAAGGCTCACGTTTTCCACCCACTTTGCCTCGCCCGGCTGTGGCTATCCTGCCCTTTAAACTGCCGTACTGCCAGACCGCCACAGAGAAAGGCCAGATGGAGGTATTCCTTAAACCTTAAACACTGTCAATTATGCATTTTACGACATAAAACATGAAGGTATAAAGATGTAAACGTGACCGTGTTGTGTGCGTTTTAGGAGCAGTACTGGCGCTCGGTGCTCTTCCACAATCATTATGACTTCCTGTCGTCCAGCGGTTATGAGGTGGACAGCGAGTCTCGGTCTCGGGCGGATAAAGAACAGCAGGAGCTGTTAATGAAGATGTTTGCTGTAAGCCGTTCACAATTCAAAACAAGCAGTAAAACTGGCTAAATTAATTTGCATATAACAGACTGGGTTCAGTGCCAGTTTGGCATGATTGAGCTATGTGTGCATGTTTATTCAAATGAAAGCTTTATTGTTTCCTGTCGTCACGTGGGTTTGTGACGTGTGTGTGGTTTTGCCCGCAGCTGTCGTGTAAACTGGAGCGGGAGTTCCGGTGTGTGGAACTGGCAGAGTTGATGACTCACAGTGTGGTGACGCTGGCCATCCGTTACGCGTCTCGCTCCAGACGCATGGCTCTGGCACAGAGACTCAACGAACTCGCTCTGGAGAAGGCCAATCAGCTGCTGGATGAGGAGCAGGACGAGGAGGAACTGCCCTATCAGAGCGCAGCTCGGAACTCTGGGTAATATTAGGAGTTATTATCATAATTAAATTGTTTTTTGAAATGTTGCTGCTGGAAATTTGATGGCTATGAATGGCTTGAGTTTTTTAGGTTAAAATACTAGATAAGTTGTTGCTCTAATAAACAGTTCAAACACAGTTTAGAAATGATACAACAGTGATAAATATGAAATGTGTGTGTGTAGGTTTGATCACGTCAGCAGAGGATCCAGTCAAATGAAAAGCAGACAAGCTCAGGCTGATAATGGCTGTGATGAGGAGGAAGAGGAGGAAGAACAGACACAGGAAGAGGAAATGGATGCAGACGAGTCAGAGAGTAGAAAACCATGTAAATATACCAGTTTGTATGTCTGGAAAATGTTGAACCAAATGGGCTGTGAGTCAGTTACTGTTACGACTGTTTTTCTATTTCTGTCCCTAGAAACAAAATTAGACACGATTGATTGATTGATTGATGGATTGATTGATTGATGGCACTATTTTATTTTATTTAAAAAATTGATGTTTCAGGCATAAATCCATTCAAAAAAGGAAAATCACCTGAAAGATTTGCTCCCAAACCAAGTGAGTTCAGTTTCAGTCCAAAACTTTTTCAGTTTAAATGAGTTACGCTGAAGTGGTGTAATGTGTAACGTTTATGTAATGAGTAAAAATGTTGGTAAAGAAATAAGCAACCTGCTGTTGGAAATCAACAAATTTTTGCAAATGGTAATGCAAAAATGAATCTGCTGACACGAATCTTTCTCGTTTGTTACAGTAAACAGAGAAGGACGCATGAACCCTTTTAAGGTAACCACTTATTAGGCAACACACTGAGTCTGTACACATCAACTTCTGTAGAGTTTGAAATGAAATTGTCACAGATAAAACTACACTTTGAATGCACTGCAAGTCGCTTTTCAGAAGCGGCTGTCAAATGCATGTAATACAAATGTACACAAACACTCACACACTAAATATTTAGTAAGTTGGTTATGCAGTCATTACTCCTGGTTCTGTCAAAAACACTGACAAATTCAAATAAAATTCAAAATGTTTAATTTTAAATATTGAATTTTCATAAAAAAATTTGTTTTTCTTAAATTTGAATTTTCACAGGAAAGCTTTAACCTCCCATGATAATGACACACGACATACATGGACATTTTCTTCTACAGCATAACTAATGTGTGTCCACAGGTGTCCGGCGCTGGAAAGTCATCAGGTTCTCCAGCTGGTCAGTCCAGATCGGTGAATGTTTTGGACAGCATGACGATGTCCAACAGAAAACCTGCTGCTCTCAGCGGAACATCTAAACCGAGCAAAGCTCCAGTTCTGAAACCACTGGCACCTAAACCCAAGTCCAAGGTACAGTGTGCTGGTCAAACACATGTTCTCCAGCCACACCGGGTCACACACCCCGCCTGACCCCATAAAACTCAATCAGAAATGACCCAGTTACTTAAAGTCTCCACTGAGATTTTGTTTGTTACGCTTGTACAATGTTCCTGAAATGTCAAAGGTGTATCCATGAGATGAGAAGCAACTTGATTCTCTTTGGCACATGTATAATATGAACCAGATAAAACCTTTAGATGTTGTTGTCTTTATTTATGGCGGTTGTGTTTTCAGACTCAGGCCACTCTGCTGCAGATGAACGCGGCTAAAGGAAGCGGTAAGAAACAGGAGAGCCAATCAGAAACCGGGACCGTGAACCTGACCCCTGCGGTCACGCCTCCAGCACCTGCAGAGAATACAGAAAACAGGAAGTACGTGTTGTGGTACTTTAATACAGTCTTACACATTTTGTGTTCATGAGATTGTAGCTTGCGTCTTTGGCGTACGTGGAGCATGTCATTTAATGCTAACAGGGTAAACTGAAATAAAATGAATGCATTATATTTGCTCAGTTCGTTTTAAAGATTTTGTAACTAATAAAGGAGAAAAAGAAAACGCTCTCTTATAATTCGCCATTAGATAAAGTTATCAGCCAATGATCTTTGAGTTCTGTTTGGCTTCAGCCCGTAAAACTACAATTTACTTCCTTTAGGCCAAAAACAGGCTTTCAGCTGTGGCTGGAGGAAAACAGGAAGTGCATTCTCGCTGACAATCCTGACTTTGAAGAAATGGATGTGATCAAGGAAGGCATGGGCCGCTTCCGCACGCTGACGGCGGAGGAGAGACTCGTGAGTTTATACAACATGTCTTAACCACTGCATAATTACCATTTCTGGTTACTAGCAAATTCCTTAACCTGCTAAACATTCAGGTAAGGTTACTTGGGAATTTACCTTTTCATGGTTGTGTGGGTGTGTATTAAAATTCACCCGCCATTGTCTTCAGGCCAGCCATGTGCCTGTTTTTCACGTTTAATTTTCTCTTAAGTTTAGTTTACGATGAGGTGTAACCCTGTTTGACCTGCTGTAAGACCATTCGTAGCAAATCGCCTCTCTAATGTCCCGTCAGCGAGCTGCACAAACGAACAATCATGTTTTCCACCTGCACAGAGGGTCCGATCGTGACCCCGCACCCACAGGGCCACTCAGTGCGGCGCTGAGTGACTCTTCATACACTCCAGCCTGGATGGAAAGCGGTTGGGATGCCTGTTGCTCTGGAAACCGCAGCCGGGTTGTGGGCCGCCTTCATTGATCTTATGTTAATGATGTGGGGGGTGTCATCGGGCCATGAAAGAGCGTTACGCCGATGAATGGCGCTCGTGTAGCGGGTCCTCACGGCGAAATGGGTCTGATGACTCATCGTGTCCGTAAACCTTTGTTTTCTCACCCTGGGAACAAAAGTGTGTATGGTGATGCTAGCTTAGCGGTCAATTTTAATTAGTCATATAGAGGCCGGGTTGTACGGTGTGGTTTGTCTTCTATGTAATCTGAATTCTCTGATGCTGGTTTATAAAAACGTACTCTCTCTGGGTCTCTTTCAGGATTGGTCGGAGAGAGCAAAGAGTGATGCTGACCCAAAGAAAAGAAAGCGTGAGGATGTCGGAGGGGAGGATGAACAAACAGAACGGGGTGAAGGAGGCGCTAGGAAGAAAAAGCCATCGGATACTTCTGCTAAACTCTCTGCGTTCGCGTTTAGCAAGGACTAATGCTTACCGTAAATTACTGTACCGTTCACATGGATTTTTTACATTTTATTTTAATGTTGAGGGTAAAATCTTTTAAAAGTTGTGCCTTTCTTCACAGTTTTCCTGTACGGACACTTTGTGTGTTTTGTATTCAAACTTTAATTTATGTGAAGTTGCTTGAAGCGTCTTTGAAATCATCGTGAGGCTCTCGGCATTTACATTTCAAACGAGACGCATGATCTTATGCAGGCCTGCAATGTTTTGCGAGGTGGTCAGTAACTGCGTCTCTGTGTGCTGAATGCGTTGCATGTCTTGTATGTGTTTGTAAACCTTTCACCTGTTTGTAAAAATATTATAATAAAATCTAAAAATGAATCTTGAATCATGCATTTGTGCTTTTATCCTATAGTTGTATTTTCTCACATGTCAGTTTTGGCAGTGTTTGAATGGTAGTGATTTTTAAGGTCATTGAACTTCATTTTGCAACCGCACTGACACTGATCTGAACTGACAAGGGTCCATTTGTACCAGC
Source organism: Yasuhikotakia modesta (assembly GCA_036877545.1). Lineage (NCBI taxonomy): Eukaryota > Metazoa > Chordata > Actinopteri > Cypriniformes > Botiidae > Yasuhikotakia > Yasuhikotakia modesta. The sequence continues at coordinate 21,194 of JBAJNP010000787.1, read as the reverse complement.
ACCCGGTTGCATGAAGACCCAAAGGTCTGCTGAGTCCCTGAGGTGGTTTGATCAACCCAAGACGTTAAATGAAAGGGAAGCAAGGTAATCTTCATCTTCATCCTCTCGCGTGACGCAATCACGTCTTTGGACCAATGGGTGCCCGGTGGCGTGACGCAATCGCGCGGATTATACAGCGCTTATAAAGTCTCCGGTGCCAACGCGTTACGCGGAGTTTGGCACCCGGTTGACTTCGCACAAGTTGGTCCATCAAACCCCAAACAGTGAGAAATCTGTCGTCTCAGGCATGGACCGCTCCAAACAGAGTCACGCTGAAAGCGCAACGACAGATACCGCGGTTAACGGGCTGCACTTTGACGCCCGGGGAAAGGTGCCCGGCTGGAGCCCGATGCCCAGGAGCGCAGGAGGCGCCGGCGGGGAGCAGAACGCGGCTCCGTCCGCCAACGTGATGGAGAGCTGGAGAGAGGAGCGAACCCGCAGCGTGGAGGACAACGAGATGAGCCTGCCGAGCATCGCCGCCGCGTACACCGCCATCCTCCGGGGGCTCGGAGAGGATCCGCAGCGGCAGGGGCTCCTGAAAACGCCGTGGAGAGCCGCCACCGCCATGCAGTTCTTCACCAAAGGTTACCAGGAGAAGATCATCGGTGAGTTGCGCTCACGGCAGCGTGAAATTTGCCACGAGCAACACTTTGCAATAAAGCTTGTTAACAGTTTATAGGATGCTGTGGTCATTTCTGATTTTAATGCATATCCCTATTAAAACAAATAAAAAGTTTAAAAGTGTAACATAAAAAGTTTTTTAACGTTTGCATGTTTTTAACACCAAGGGACCTTTACGCGCATGTAGTTACATCACGTTTTTACAGTGTTGTTTTTTAGTTACCAGTCAAACTGTTTTATAGTTCATCCATTGTTCATTTTGGGCACATTTTGGCAGTCCAGCATTTGTTTTAACGTTCAGGCATTTCCTCCTTATTCTCATTCATAAATATCATTAACCGGCTCAACAGGCTGTGAATCTCAAAGTTCATAAAACCATCTTGCATCATTTTTATGGTTCATCTCATCCTGTAGCTTCAGTGACTGATCTGGGCCGTCCACCCAATTCCCAGCCCCTCACAGAGCATCACAGCTCAGTTTCAGGGTCGTGCATGTGGACCTTATCATTGCTTTACTTCTAAAAGTAACACAAAAGAGAAAATGCAGAAACTTTTGCCCCAATGATCTCCCCCACATACATGTTGTGCTCATAACTCTCTGTGTTGATGTGCACATGTGATAAGAGTTTTCTGGAGGATGGTCCTGGTGTTCCTGAGAAGCTATTGGCTGAAATTTCCACCACCCCTACAACAAAAGTGCATCCTCTTAAATCTGGTGTTAGTTTTTTATAATGGTAGCAGGTAATATATGAAGCGATTTAGATCATTAGTTGTTTTTGTATTGATTATTTTTTTATTGGTGATAGTTTTATGGATCACATGTTATTAAAAAGGAAGCGTCCGGATGTTGGAGATTCACTTGAATCATTTGGTTTGTCCATAAAATGATGTTCATTTTTGTATTTTAAATGTTTTTAAATATTTCACATTACAGCTGGTGGGTTTCCTGTAGCAGATGCTGTTATCTAAAGCCACTTTAAGAAAAGAGGGAGAACATTTTTCTTATCCAACGCAGTACAAACCGCTTTAAAAATATATTCTTTGTCCTATTCTGCACCATGAAATAAAAACAATTTGGGGTCACCGCCCAGCAGTTAAGAGGAACTGCTTTATGCAAAGTCATTATGAATTTTGTTTACCTATAGTTTATGGTTTTGTGTGATTTATGGCTCCATAAAACCACTTCACCCGGTTCAGATAATAAGGCGAGATACTCTTTCCATGTTGAGACCCAACGTCAGCCATCATTATTCTCCGCTGTGCCCTGCCCCCACTGCTCGGATGGATGTCTGTCTCTTATTTAAAGGATGCAGAATAATCCAAGACCCCCGCCCCCCCGCTAACATTACCCTAACCGGAGCTCTGCTCACAATTTCAAAGTGTTTCTATGGTTACTTATTGTATTTCAAGTGTGTGTTTGTTTTGGTGTGTAAGCAAGTGTAATTGAGTGTGTTTGGAGCGAGTGTGTGTGTGTGTGTGTTGGGGGGGGGGGTGATGACTTTAGGAGATGTTAATTTGATTTCCTGTTCTTTTGGTTGGTGGGTCACGCTCGAGACCCTTTCATGTGTCACGACTGTACATTTGAAAAGCGGCTGTTTGTTTAGCGTTACGTGATGACAGGCTTCTCGACCAGCTGCTGCCCTCTGGGTAAATTCTGTCTGTCTGATGCAGCAGTTAACAAACCAGCCTGCGCATTAGATCTGCTGGCTTTCTGAAAGGCGCACTGGTTAGTGTTTCTGTCACCAGAATCTGTTTAAATATTAACTGAAGCCTGTCTAGGGTCTGTTGTTGTCACAAAACAACATTAGATTATCACAATAAACCAACTTTATGAGGTAAACAAGCCATGCTGCAGGAAGTGTGCTATTATGTTTCAGAGAGATCAGACTTATAATTTCGGTCAGTAAGCAACACCCTAGTAACCACACAGCAACATATTGAGCACCTTAGCAACCACGTAACAACACCCTGGGAAACGCCACAGAATGATGGTGACAAGCATCATAATCCTTTACTAAGTTTTTAAGTAAATTCTCTACTAAGTTTAGTCCTGATACCTGTTGCTACAGTCGTCATAAATGATTAAATCATTGCTAGTTTTCTAAAGTAAACAATAACTGCTCAGAAGTGGCAACAACACATATGGACGTCCAACTAAAATTGCATCCCAAAGCCTCGCATCAGTTTGTCATGTTTCCACAGAAACCTTCCGTCAGATAGGCCACCAGGAAATTAAAAAGGTCCACAAAGCAGAGTGTTTTTCCAGCCGTAGATAAAGCAGGATATATTCGAGGAATGATATGAGCTAAAAGAAATGACGCAAGACACAACAGGAAGAAAGTTCAGGGTGAAAAACAATAACCTGATTTTTACTTCCTAGTAACGGTGAATGAAACATTGTGATCAGATCTCATCTGCGTGTCATTTGTTTCTCCACAGATGTCCTGAATGATGCAATATTTGATGAAGATCACGATGAGATGGTGATTGTGAAAGACATCGACATGTTTTCAATGTGTGAACATCACCTGGTTCCTATTTTCGGACGGGTAAGAATGAATGCAACTAAACAATCACACATCACACCCAGATACTGAGTTATATTTCAGTATATTTCACATTTTTATTTCTGCCATTTAAAATAAAAACATATGTCTGTTATTTTAACTCTCAAACCAAAGAAGAAACCTTTTTGTTTTGAATAAAGAAAATGAATCATAAGGCCATTAACATTTTTACATTCATGACAATTAAACAGATATCATTGTTTATAAAAGCATAAATAAATATGATTTATGCATTTATAAGAAATGCTTTTTAATTATCACCAAGAGAATTAGGGAAAGACATGCATTTAATTGTCATGAATATAATGCCACAACATCAAAAACTCAATGTCATTAAAACAGCCGAAATATTTAATGTACAACACTTGAAGAAAATTGAGCCTCTTTCATTTCAGTTAATCATGAACAAAAACAGCATCTGAACAAAACTGTGCGGCTATACAATCTGCCCATGACAAAGTGAATGAGTTATAATTAAAGTTCCCAGAAAGCAGCTCTAACATCAGGCATGAGGCTGGGAAACAAAAGCCGCACTGATGCTTCAGGTCTGACATTTACTGCCTCCCTCCATCTCACCGCCCGCAGGTGTTGCCATTTAAGACAAAAGAAACACCGGCGATGCTTTTTCACGGCGCAAATGGTTTGTGATGACAGACCCAGCATTGATCAGCCACGTTTCCACGACACTTGCAATTTTGTTTGTCAGATGCGGCAGGATGGTCTCGGTTTCCGGCGCGTCCCCCGCTGATCGCTGCCTGCCGACAGCGGCTCTTATCCCTCTCATCACTCACCGTCTCTCGCCGCATCCACAGCAGATAATGACTCGTGTTACTCTTTCATTTGTCACGTCCTTCTCTCTGTCCACCGGCGCTTGATGCTCTCCAGATATCTGTCGCACCTCCACCGTCTGTCTCCCAGCAACACCTTCTCCGAACATCGACTAATGTTCTCTCAAAGTTCTCCCAAAGTTAACCAAAAACTCTTATTAACGTTATATATCACATAACTAAAACGTTGTTGTTAAGTTGTGGGTGGAATGTTTTAAAAACGTTACAGAATTTTAAAAAATTGTCAATAAGTGTCTAAAAAATGAACATTCCTAGAACAAAAATGTATTATTGTAAAATTTACAAAATCACAATTGAACTTTTTTTACCTAATGGAAATGTTACAGAAACGTTCTTACAACCTAAAACCGTTAGCTGGGTTTAAGTAATGTATCTACAGAACATCCACTCTCGTTTCTCGGGCTCGTTTCAAAGTACCACCAGAACCCCTTTGAGTTACTGATAAAGGCTTTCAGAGAAGGAGGAGTTTGGGTTCAGAATTATCGCATCAGAACAGAGAGACAGAAAGCAGATGAAATTGTTGCCCTTTTTCTCCGCTGCGCTTCATCAAATTGTTGGTGACATTTGAAAGTGACGGCAGAGGGGTTTACAGACGAGGACTGATGTCTGAACGCGAGCATCTCTCCACCGACTACCAGGGAACATTCTCAGAACACTGACTAACGTTTCCTAAAAGCTCTCTGAACGTTATCAAAAATTCTTGTAGCAACATTAGTTGAACATTATACAAATGTTGAAATGTCATTCTTATAACCTTACAATCGAATAAAGTGTGTGAATGTGTTTTACAGTTAGATCTGCCCTCACTTCATGTTTTGTTTTTGACAGGTACATATTGGTTACCTTCCAAACAAGAGAGTTCTTGGGCTGAGTAAACTGGCACGGTAGGTGCAATGCTCTTGTGTGTAAGAGGATTAGATACAATGTGTGACAAAGACAAGCTTGATCAATCTGACCTCAATACCTGCAGCCTAAGTCCACCGTAAACACAACACCGATCTCATCTGATGAATAAGCAGTACTGTTAATACAATCTCTAATACCGGGAGCTGTGATCTTTCAAAGTAACAGTTTTTACATCATTTTTACTTAATGGAAACATTCTTGTAACCTAAAATGTTTGCTTGATATAAAAATAAGCTTGTTTTAAATCAATTTAAAGTTAATACTTCCTGTGTCTTTCATCTCATACACTTGAATCGGACATTTCCATGAGTTTAAATTTTGTTCTGTGAATTCCTCACCAGTAAATGATTTTTAAAATATAAAGTAAATGATTATTACTTCTGGTTGTGTGTGTTTTGATGTCATGTCAAACACACATTGTTTGTCTGAACTCCTGAAGAAAACGATAATCCGTTTAACCGCATTGTGTTGTGTTGTTTCCTCAGAATTGTTGAGATCTACAGCAGACGACTGCAAGGTAAACAAACACACAAACACACAGTGATGTTGCACTAAATCGTTGTTCACACACGACAGTTTCCACAATGATTCCTTCTGTTGTTTATCTTGTTTCAGTTCAGGAACGACTGACCAAACAGATTGCTGTGGCGATTACCGAAGCCCTGCAGCCCGCTGGTGTCGGAGTCGTTGTTGAAGCGACGTAGGAACAAACTCAACATTTTTTAAAACTGCAATCCAACAATTCAATGACGTGAAAAATGCATGACAACAGCTGAGTGAGAGAAGTTCTGAACGCATGCTTTCATCCCTGCAGGCACATGTGTATGGTGATGCGTGGAGTTCAGAAGATGAACAGCAAGACGGTCACCAGCACCATGCTGGGTGTTTTCCGAGAAGATCCCAAGACACGAGACGAGTTCCTGACCCTCATCAGGAGCTGAGAGGGTCTCTCCACACCCTACACTGCCAAAACACTCGGACCAGCCCTGATCTCCAATGCCTCGCTGGACCCAACGGTCATCTCTGGTCCTTGGACTCTGGTCTGGACTCTGCTGCTGTGTCCCACCTGTCTGTGGGGTCTCTCCTCTCCTTGTGTGTGTTTGTGTGTGTGTCACTGGTTGAGGTTCTGTGCTGTGGGGGTTTGTTGACATTTATTTGGTGGAACTCTGGGGTTCTGTTGTTTTTGCTGTTCACTGAATCATTGTTCTCTGAAGGACATTCACAATTTTAATGTAGAAAAATGGCACAAATTGACCTCGCCAAACTGTCAAGCATCAAACCCACTTACGTTCGTATCTCATTCCTGTTGGGTTCTGCTCTATTAAACGCAATCACTCAAGCTGCCCTTGTGCATGAAAAAGTGGTTTTATTTTTGCGTTTAATGGGGCAGCAATGCGACAATTTGAAAATAAATTCCACAGGTACTCTGATGGTACTTCAAAATATACCAAGGTACTAATTTAGTTCTTATTAACAGGTTCTTATTATTACCATATTGATTATCATTGTGCTTTATTGTTTTACTAAAATATGTGCTGCAAATGTATTAAAGCTACGCCGTCGTTTAATATAATGCGTCCGTGCACCAGTCAGACATTGTGTTCTGATCCAAAGCATTGTGTGTTTTAATGCTTAATCATGCAAAGTTTTCATTTTAAGCCATCAATCATATTATTTATCCAAACATGTTTTGTGAAACACAATCACTTTAAATCTGTCTAAAATGTGTTGAAGAGTAAGTGTTAAACTGATGACCGGCTCCAGCCTTCTGTGTGTCGTGTGTTAATGGTGAATTTTGGGTGTTGTTTATGCACTGAAGGTTGTCTATATTATTATCTGTTGGGTAACCGACCAAAGGTGCAGAAGTTAAGGTCAACATAGTTTATTTGCACATTTTGAAGGCTAGACAAACCACATTGAGTTCATGCATTAAAAAATATGATGTTTGTACTGAGATGAAACTCACCATCTAAAAGATATTTTAATGACTCAATGTTTGTAGAACATATTTTGTACATTGACACAGTTGCTCCTCGTTGGGCACTTATGTGTTTTAAATTCCAGTAGATTAACTATATAAATGTATTATTTTAGCAAAAAGGATTATATTAATGTATATGAAAAGAGCGGCTTTACTAATACTGTTGTATGGTTGTATTGATGCTGTTTTTATTTCAAGCGTTTCTGTCTGACGTTCAGATGAGAACCATAAAGTCAGAGATGTTTCTATGTCTATCAGTGGATTTGTTAAGAACACAAGCAGTTTTTGCAAAAGCTAGTGATGTTCCTGTGGCCTTTAATGACTCAGTGAGCCTTTTAAACTCTTTACTGATGTATTTCTCATTTTCAGCTTCAAAAATAAACCTTATAAATGTCAAACATGTCTGAATTTTTCTTTGCAATGTGGTGGAATTTCAATATGTCTGGATATAAAAATGCAAATGACAAGAAAAATCTGATTTAAAAAAATCAAAAGAGAAGCTTTGTTTTTATGGAAAATAAAATCCAATGTTCACCTACAACTTTGTGTCAGTTTAAGGAAAAATGTTACTTGCGTTAATGCAAAGCAAAACATTTTAGTGATTCTGAAATTGGCCTCATTTATACAAGTTACATTTAATAGACGACTTTGGTGAGTGACTTTAAAATGTAAAGAAGTTCTATATTTGTGTTGAACATCATGGTTCACATATGAAACAGTTTATTGGGCCCATCATGAATAAATTCATTAAAATGAGCTGAGAGTGACTCAGCAGTTTTTCTTCAAAGTCTCCACCTCTTGGCAATAAGAATCTGTTTCAGGTTTTCTGATTGGCTGAAATTGAGAGGAGGCACTAAATTCCAGACTCATGTGGTTCCTGGGGGCAAAATTTACAGCTTTTTTTTTAAATCAGGAAGAAAGAAAAGCGAAGTCGAACTTTTTTCAAAGTTACTCTTTAATACTTTTTGTCTGTGGTTATTACAAAGATGTCAAACATTTGACACAGACCCAACAAAACAAACAGAAAACACATTTAATGGGCATACAGGACCTTACAGACCAATCTCTCTCTCTCTCTCACACACACACACACACACACACACACTATAATCTGTGTTTATCCCAGGTTTATCTTTAAAACACACACTCACACACACACTGAAAGCAGTCACTGGCAAAACCAGTCAAAAATAAAAGGATTGTACAAAGATCCTTTTGGGTTTTTGACTGAGGTGATGCCATTTTAGCGAAAGCAGTTTTTAAATGGAGTCAGATCTGGATTAAACCTGTGCTAAGATGAGCAGTAATGCGGCCTGTGACTCCCATCACACAAGCGTGTTTTCTCACAGATAACAGGAAGTAAAAACCGCCTCTTATCAAGTCACTCGTTGCATCCGTTTCTAGCAGGATTTATCTACAAAATTACAAGACAATATGGTGTGACATTCATACACGTACAAACAAGAACATCTACATCTGTGTTGTACAGACAGGAGAAACTCATAACTTCATTTCAGCACTGAGAGTACCTAAAACATACAAAGTCCTACCAGCAAGCTCCGCCTCCCAACCATGATCATGGCCAATCGGAGCAGGCACATTCAAATGAGCTTGTGTGGACTTCGTATGATTGGATGTTTCGACCATCAATGCGTCTTGCTCACCTCTATATATTTTAGAGCCCTATAAAATCATTTACGTGAGTAAATGTCTGAATACAAAAAAAGGCACCGCCAGTTACTCTACATAAAACTCCCAGCCTCTGCATGCATCTCTAAAATATAAATTACCTTTTTTTGTCCTTTTTCCATTTTCACTTTTTTATTTGGTTTTATTTTTTCATAAACATAGGATTCTTTTAAAATATATTTTTTATATATACGTATAGGTCAGCCTGCAGTCAATACAGGACATCGGCTCTCGAAAGTAACAAAACAAAAACAAAATAAAAACAAAACACAAAGTAAAGCAAAAATAAAGACCCACGTTACAGTATAGATGTTTAAAAAATGAAATAGAAAAATAAAATAAAATCAGCATCATCGGATATATTCCATTATGCTAATGTGCAGAGCCCATTACAAAATAACAACAAACGCTTCATCGCTAAAATCTATTTTCCTTTTTTTGGAATATCAAGGTAGCATGTATATGTTAACACTGTTACAGCATCTCTCACTTTTGCTGCATGGTTGCAGTCGGTCGCATTTAAACAGAAATGCACAAAAGCTTAAATCACACAAGAAGTTTATGACGTTCTGAGATCTAGATGTGAAGACTTCTGTCGTCACTGGTGAATAAACCAAATGATGTAAACTAAATAAAATAAATGATGTTGGATGTTGGATGCTGGATGCATTCGGCTTAGATTTGATGTAACATCTGAGATGCTTTGATATCAAGTGAACTTTTTTCCCCAAAATGCAACGGTGCAAAAACTGGCTCTTTGTTTCCAACGATGTACGACAAAGCAAAATAAAAAACATTTAGTAAAATACACCATCCAGGGAGAGAGTTAAAGTCATCGCATGAAAGAAAACGAACAAAAAACTGATATTTCTTTAGACTATCAGGCACGATTCTGAGATAAAGCAAGCAAGTTGAAAAAACAAAAGTCAAAAAATAACTAGGTTATTTGAGATGTACGTATGGTTACCAGCCATAGAAAAGTTAATACACATGGTATCTTAAATAATACATCTAATGAATACAATAACCTCTGCATCAATAATAGAAAAACAAGAATAAATAATCATTTGAATCTGCTAAATGTTTTCATTCAAATGGCAGTGATGAGTGGCTTTTCATACACAAAAACAGATGCATCTCTCGAAAAAAAATGCAAGTGTACAAACACACAAGATGCCACACAATGTTTTTTAACTCTTTGCTAACATGCTGTATATTGCGACATCGGCTAACATTTCATTTAGGCATTTCATGCACTTTATAAGCACTAGTTTGGAGGCACCAACCATGACTCAAAGCTGATTGGCTGACTCGTTGCGTCGACAGCCAATCGGTCAGAACGTTGTCATCGAGTGGCATGCATGTAGCGTTTACCGTGTGTGTACATGTGCTTTCCTTGCCTTGAGACCTGCTGTTTATCTTAAACTAAAACCACTTAACGTGTGCCAAAGTGCCACTTACCCTGCGCTCAGAGAAACAAAGATTCTGTCAGTTAAATCACAACAACTGGTTTCTTTGGATGCGCTGAAAAACGAGAGACACTTGAGGTGTGTCCAGCGTATCTCTAACAGAGAGCTAAGACAGTCCTGGATTTAATGTACTGACTGAGAGAACCGCTGGCGGTGGGGTCACCATCTTTAGAGTTCCTTGTACATCACATGCACACGTTACCAGTCCATTTCCTGTTTCTGAGACCCCGCCCCGATTCCTCAGCCACGCCCCTCAGCTACGCATCACACCATGTTGCTGATGAAAGTCTATTGCACGTTATTGCAAACTCACTTTTGTTGATTTCAGCAAAGATTCACAGCACCAAGGGCAAGAAAAGCGAAGTTATCATAGGAACTCTAAATAAGATACATTAACAATCACGTATAAATCACCCTCATATAAGGACATTAATGTCCCAGATTAAAACGATTATAGCGAAAACCCTTTTAGATTTAAAATCAGACCCTTTCCATGCAGAAAATCAGATCTTCACTTGTAAGAGTTACAACTTTTTCAACTAGAAGCTAATTTCTTATTGTAAACAAACTACATTTTATACGTGGCACAATAAACTAATGGCTGATATTAAGACAACACTGAAAAGACTACAGTCTCATGAACATGTCAAAGGTTCTCTGCACGAGTGTCGCCAGCAGGTGGTGCTCTTACACAATAACTGCAGGGTTAGTGTCACAGATCTGTTACAGTAACTTCTCTGTTGATAAAGACCACGTTTCAATGTACTACATGTGCTGTATGCAGGCATCGTGTACCACGTGCTGAGATTTCCCAAATAAACTATTAAACGGTGTCAGTTCACGTTTTCAGCAGGTCTCCAACAACAATAATTCTTCTACTGCTGTGAATTCATCTGTGAAGTTTGGTGACACAGCTTCAGGTTCTCATGACATCTCATGACATCTGCATGACATCTCATGACATCTGCATGACATCTCATGACATCTGCTCCCCGCAGAACGTGACGTTTCTGATGAATCTAATCCCCCATCATTCACGAGTTTCTACACGTCCCGTAACGTTACATCACAACTAATCTGGTTATTTTTCAGCCACCTATTAGAAAGTTCATCTCTATTTCTTACTTCTGTTCTCAAGATGTTAAGAGGAAATTAAAAACAAAACGACGGCACATTTCTTCTGACTCTACACACATCTCACCCTTTACATCTACTTCAGCTTTTAAATGAACTTGCATTGCTGGCATGTCTCCCATATATACGTTATTAAACTCCTCTGCTCATATCTGCCGACACCGAGACAAACTCTGACCTCTCGGTTTCCCTTCTTTACGTCAGAATCCATCTACGACATTCCATCTCGCTCCCCTCTCGTCTCCACAGACCCCTACGCTTGCATCACTTCCTGTTTCCCATTCAATCAGCTCTCCTCTCTGCTCCCTCTCTTTTTTCTCTTGCGTTCCCTCTTATCATGCGTCGTACCATCCGTAGCTCTGTCTCTGCTTTATTAGTGTTAAAACAGCTTTCCTGCTGGCACAAAAGAAAACGACAAAAACAACATAAAAAACTCAACTGTAAACTATGAATCCACACAGGAAACTAAAGCTGTACACCGGCCTCAGGTTACGGTTAATTCTCACCTGAATGAAAACGACTGTCCTGATATTTTTGACAGCATTGTGTGTAAACAACATACAACTACGCAGTATTTTTAGTCTCCGCACAGAGATATCTCATTCTGTAAATCTCTGAACAGCAACAGAAAAACAAAGCTGGTTTTGTCAGCTGGTTTGCATGTGTTGTAAAGCGACTTTCTGACAGCAACCTGAACGCTGTGAATGGAGCGTCACTGACAGGCTGTTGACACAAGAGCTCTTTGTGGCTTCCTTAAGGAAGCGCAGGTTTTAGTGTCCTGCTTTTGTGTTAAAAGTGTGATTTTCTCCCAAAATCGAATGTAAACACAGTTGTCATGATAACAGAACTTGCTTTCAAAATAGGGCGATTGGCACGAGAAGACCATGCCCCGAACCGAAATCCACTTCTACCATTGGCTGTACGGTGGCAGATGAGCAGGAGAGAGGGGGGTTTATAAACAGAGGGGCTTGTGACCTCGCGATGACCCTTTCCCCGTTGCCAGGCACGCAGTCCTCCTTCATCCTCCTCTTTCAGATTGTTGACGTTCGATCAACACCATCTACGGAAAGAAGTGACATCATCCAACGTTACAGGCTGAAGCATGACTTTTGTGGCAAACACATTTTGTACTCTCAGAAACCTCAGGACATTTATATAAACTGAACCGTTACAGCAGAGCAGTTAAAGGGCATAGTTTGTTATTTAAACACAATGTAGGGGAAAAAATACTTTTAACTTTCCTCAGATATTTTGCTAAATGGCCAGAGCAGCGCTAACAACTTATTTGTCCTTCATAAACAAGCGAGGATGTGTAGACACGTTTAAAAAAAACAGTTCAGCCAAAAATAAAAATTGAGTGACAATCGTTGTTTGTCTTTTAATGGATCATTGAAAGAAACTGGTCAAGCAAACCGAAGCGAAACTAAAAAATAAGTCAGACTTCCTGGCTGTACGTTTTGTTAATGAGGGCACAAAACTCCCAGCAGCTCTTTTGACCAGAGGAGTCGGTTCTGGGGGTTGGAGGAAGGGGGGGTCTAGGGTTAAGGTGGCATCAGAACATTACAGGCTCTGTTGACAGCTGTGGAACTAGCAGGGCATTCCTGAGACGGCCACAGGGCTGCCCACTGCTTCTGTCTGTCTTACTCAACCTGTCTGTCTGCCTCTCCTGTCTGTCTCTCTGACTCCCCTCTTCACACAAAGCTGCGCTTGTCCGGTCCTGAGCAAACTGTACTGAAAGCCCAGTTCTGATTCAGAGCGAAAGAAAAACGCTCTTTATGCTAAGAAAAGCTCCACTTTACAACGACTCGCTCACTGCGTTCACACCGCGGACACAAAGATACGTTCCGTCGTGACTGGAACCGACAGTCACAATATTTTGCTGCGTTTGAAGATTGTTGTGGCTGATGCGTTTCACCAAAGAAACGCTTCAGAAGGTTAATTCAACGTTGTGGAGAGAAGAAAAACAAACGCAACAAAAGAAGACAAAGCACTGTTTAAAGTTCGCGTACATCAGAAGGTTTCTTGACCTTTTAAAAGAGGATGTTCCTCATTACAGAAATGTTTTCCTGTGGCTTTCAGGATACGACCATAGTCACCCAGAGCTTTAAACCGCTTCCTCAGACCTCGCTAACATGAAAGCCTGATAAATAAACATTGTGTAAAACTATTAGTGCTGTTACTCCTCAACACACACTGAAAGATAAGTTCAGGGTTAATTGTTTAACAGTTTTGCTTCTCAGTACCGGGATTGACTGGGATATCTGAATGTATCTGGTAATCTGTAACTGGTAAACTCAGCACACACAACTGAAGGTCAGTTCACTGCAGTACTGACAGGAAGTGGACTCTTACCCCCGAGAGCATGTTCCGTCATACTGAGACATAAAGACTCCAAACGGTTATTGATGTCCGGTTCTGTCACAGGAACCTGTAAATCTGAGAAAGAACAGACAAAACTGTGTGAACAAATTATCTAATATAATGAATTAAAACATAACAGCCTTTTGCAGGACATTGACTGATATACAGACATGTAGACAGACAGCAGTCTGTGATCTTTGAGAAAAATCAGCTTTCTGTCACCTCAGTTATTAAAGAAAGGGACATGATATTGTTAAGAGAAAAAGATCAGATGAAGTCCAGATTCGAACCCTGTGTTCCCCCACAGCTCAACGTTTCTAAAGCACTAACCACTGCGCTACACTCAGATGACAGGAAATATCATTTCTTTTCTAAAGCAACTCACATAAATCTGAAGCATTTGAGAGCTCATGTCATAGACCTCAGATTTAACACCACAGCACTCACAGATAACAGATCACAAATTAGCCACAGATCAAAACACATTACGATCTGACTGATCGCTGCGTGTCTCAACCTCAACTCAACTCTGTAGTTCATTAACCAATTCAGACTTTCATAGGACAGAGATAAAACATCAGAGACATTCTGATAAGTCTGAACAAAGTCTCCCATTCACAAACTAGTTTCCACACAAACTACAACTGACTGACTGATCTAAATGACCTCAAACACCAAACTAATGAACCAATGAAGATCAGATGATGGCCACAAACCCCAGCTAATTGTTTTAGGTTGTAAGAACGTTTACCTACGTTTCCATTAACAAAATGTTAGCATGTCAGTTACAGTGTTTCAGGATCATTTAAAACATCCGTTTTTTAGACACTGTTTTAGTGTTATTGCTTGGTTTAAAACATTATTTAAACTCTTTTTCCATATGCCAGTAACAACTTCACATTTATCATATCTATTAAAATATAATATCAAAAAATATCAACATTCACAACATCTATTAAAAAGTTTTACTAAAGGCATTCCAAGTATTTTTGATAACTATGAGAAAACTTTGAGAGAATGTTTTGAGAACGTTCCCTGTGTTGCTTGGGCTGGGCTGTTCCAAACTGCTCTTGTCTTTAGCTGAGTCAACACCAAACAGGCCTTTGAAAGGCCCTTGTGGGCAAAGAAGAGCTGAGTTAGGCAACCACCGACCGAATGCAACACACAACCTGCTATTTTTAAGGAGCAAATCTTATAAGGCTCCTATAATGAAGGCGCTAACAGGAACACATTCAAACGGGTGGCAGAGAGACTCTGAGGAGACACAGAATGTTAAGAACTCCAGCCACGCCGTACAAAGAAACTCATTGTGGTGTCTAACCTATCGCACAGCCATCTGCGGGAGTTCTGTGTGTGTTTTTGTACATTCATGAGACGCAGGGAGCGACAGGAAGTGAGTCCTGACCTGCAGAGCTTCAGAGTCGGAGAGGAACACAGTCTGATGCGATTGTCTGACACAGACACACACACACACAGACAGACAGACACACACACACACACACACACACACACACACAGACAGACACACACACAGACAGACACACACACACAGACAGACACACACACACAGACTCAGGGTCTCTCACCTGTCTGCTGGAACATGGCCAGCGTGTGCGGGTTGGTGTGGACGGGTAAGGATCGTGTCCTCTGAACGCAGCTGTGGGTGCGGCTGGGCATGCTGTTACTGCCTCCCGGATTGGCAAACCACAAACCCTAATAAAACACACACCAGCCAAAACATCACGTCACTTCACAATACCTGCTTACATTCCCTTAGTGTTACGGTAATGACACAATGCTGTAGGTCTGATAAACTGACAATATCAGCATTTATTATAAATACTTAAAGGTAAATAAAACTTCTTTCATTTATAATTATCAGGCAGCAAACAGGAAATGACAGTAAAATTGGATTTCAATTTGTGTCGCATGCAATTGAAAGCTGAATCAAAATTCTGGAACTGTTGCCTTTCTAGCGCCATCTCTGTCTCTAGAGCCAAAACCAACATTTCAGGTGATTTGCAGAGAATTTAAACTTATTGATGATTGCTGTAAGAACAAACTACAAACACTGAAGCATCTACAGAACACAGATGTGTGATATAACAGCCGGATCTTTCCATTTACAAACTTTTCCCCAAAAATATGACCTGACTGCTCAAATTATAAATAATTATTATAAACTTACTGCTGCAAATCCAGGCATAATAAAGAAATTGTGTTGAACACTCTGTCTTGATTTTTATTTACTTATAACTGAATAAAACTACAGATCAGCAACTTTTAACAAAATCACACTTTCCTGGTACGAGAATAAAGGCTTCTTTTTGCTGAGAACTCAAAACTAGGCTACTGTTCCTAAAAATACAGAGTTTCTCATTCATTCAGCACTGAGGTGACTTTTCCTAGCATGAGCCAGGAACAAATGCTTTCATACACACAGAACCTCTTTTAACCTGTGAAGCTGTTTTCATTCACTCTCTCACTGCCTTCGTTTCACTCCCTCCTCTTCCCTTTTCCAGGCCCTCCCGTACGGAGCACCAGGGAAAAACAGGAAATGCCTGTGCACTGTTCTCACTGCCTCTGACTAGCTCCCTCTTTCTAACTCTTTTTCTTTCTCTTCTTTTCTTCCCTCTCTTTCCACCCCTCCAGTTGAGCTTCTCCCCAAAATATGACTCATCGGCCGTTTCGCGCACCCAACCGCGGTCCTCGGTCTCTAAACCGGGAAGGCATTTGGAACTTCCTCCCATTGTAAGAACACCTCGGAAAGTTTTGGAGCCGACACGCAAGAATGCCAGGTTATCTGTACCTTTCCATAAGCGGATTTTCAGTTGTTCCATTCAGCAGTGATGTAGGATTTTTGGAATGCTGTAAATTGACTACATTTCCATCCACTTGAAAAAGTAGGGCTCCCCTTCATTTTCAAACGTGTTTGACGCCGCAATCACCGTGAGGGTAGTAGGGCACATTCGAGAAAGGACAAACCTGTCTTCCTTGCTTCAGGCCGGTGGGCGTGTTGCTGCCACTCCGGGGCGTTGGTCCGAACAGCCCCGTGGTTCCCAAAAGGCCGAGTCTTGCACCAGGCAAACTTCTCATCTGATACTGACGCAGGTTTCTCCGGCTGGGAACTCCGCTGCCCACGCAGCCCGTGGTTGGGAGGGAGTTGGACTGGCCGTAACGGCTACTGGAAATAATTAAAAGTGAACGACACTGTCAAATACCACTCAGATAAAACACACACAAGTTCGCTTGAAGTTAACAAAAACAATGGTAAAGTAACATTAGTAGAGCATTTTTAATGTTATACATCATATGAAAAATGTTATTTTAAAGTTGTTACTGGAACATTTTTAAAATGTTTTGTACCATAACAAGCAGCAACATTGTGAAGGTTCCTAGAACATTTAAACATACACTTAGAACATGTTAGGAAACGTTCTTACAACCTAAAACTGTTAACTTATGTAGAGGTCTGTGGCATAAACTAGGAGATTCTTGTCTAATATCAGACTATTTTCAGAGCCTGACGCAACAATGAGAGTGACAAGTGCTGAGTCACGGTTCGAAACGCTTCTGTGTGGCCTGTGATATCTGATCACATTATAGTCTTAGTTTGATGACTAAAAATACAGATGGGAAAAATCTGGCCCCCGTGTTTCAATCAATCACGGTATTTGGCAGCGTCAGCCTCAAACAAACTGTTATTGCCTAACGCCTGGCTACCTCCAGCACACTGATCTAATCTTAGAAGAATTACAGGATTACAACAAAACTGGTTTTGCCAGGATGACAAAACTGTCACGGAAAGTGAAATTCACTCATCAATTGAAATGTTCGAACGTTGCGGTATGAGGCAATGCGCTGGCGAAGACCTACAGTCGGTCTTTCATGAATACAAGCCAGTTTATTTTATGATAACAACTGTAAAAAAATAAAATAAAAAAGACCTTTTTGTGGTTTTAAAGTTTAGAAAAAATTGGGTAGAGAAAGAGCGACTGTGATGAGAGCAATGAGTCACGCTGACCTCATACATGAGGCAACGACTGACCAATCAGAATGGAGCGTTTCAGAGAAGTGTCATAATAATGTCAAATATGCACCGTACCTTCGTCTGGGTCCCGTCAGGTCCAGCAGGGTTTTCCGTGAGATTGACCGGAACTGCACCTGTACCTGCTGTTTCCATGACAACAATCTTTTCTTCTGCGTCTCAGTGAAGGCCTGTGTTGAGAGAAGGGTGGGGGCAGAGAATGAGTCAGGCTTTCCATTACAGCTCGGTTCTGCTCACGGTCTTTATTTTTAAAGGAACAGTACACCTCATATCTGATCTCTCCAGAACTCTGCTCTCCAGAACTCTTCTATTTCTGCTTATTCGTAAATTGTGCAAGAAATTTACTCAGCAGTTTCATTAATAAGCATTAAAAATAACAGGGAAGACAAACTGAATACTTGCTATCTGCTGACCAGTACATTTACAGTTTTTGTCCAATAACATGTTTTGATGGAGAACGTTCTTTCACTTGACCAGAGATAACAAACAGCAAATTTTGATTTTGCTGGCAGTAACATAAATCAAACCTACAACATCTTTGGTTTGGCCTACAACAACATATGTCAATTACATAAATACACTGACACAGAACAGACACAAGAATCCACGCAGAACCGCACTGATCTCAGGCCTGTATGTCATTACACACCCACCTCATGGATCAGGCACTTATCAATAAGCTGTAGATAGGAACTGATGTTCTCCTCGTCTGATCCCGAGACCAGGAGCTGCGTGCAAACTGTCAGGAAAAAAAGGTAAAAAACAAGAGTGAAACTGACATTTCTCAACTCTTTCTGACAACTCTTTCTACAGAAACTACAAAGACCAAGCTCATAATTTTTACTGTTGCTAATGTAAGTCAGAGCTACTCACAGAAATATTATTGGTGGTTTTTACAAATCATAAGAGCTGGTTTCAAACAAATGAACAGAGAAAATTTGTGACCTGAATTCTCTCTTTAAACAATAGCAAAAACGCCGCTATTGCGCCACTGAACACAAATACAGTTCACAGAAGCTGCTGTCAGGATTATGTAAGCTTGGTTTTTCTGTCACCCTTTGACCCCATTTTTTTGCACACAAGGTGCGGCAGTAGAAAGGTTAAACTATATTCTTAACATTCCTAAAAACAAAAACAGTGTGTGAACCTTTGCCCATGACGCGGGTGAACTGAGCAGGTATGTCCCCCTCCGCTATCACCGTGGAGCTGCCCTCCGCCTCTCCTCCACCCAGGTGGGAACTGGCGATGCCGCTCTTCCCCTCCGCACTCAACAGGTGGCGCTGTGATGTCTCCTCTGAGCTGCAGGCCTTTATGGGGGTCTGGATCATCTGATGCAGCTCCTGTAGAGGAGCGCGAAGATTTCCTCCCTCCAGAACATCCTGAGTGACAGAAGGAGAGAGACAGAGAGAGACAGAAGGAGAGAGATGAAAAGAGAGAGGGAGAAAAAAGAGAGAGGGAGAGAGAGACAAAGAAAGAGAGAAAGAGTTTGAGAAAGAGTCAGAGAGAGAGACAGAGGGAGGGAGAAAGAAAAAGAAGACAGAAAGAAATGGTAGAGAGAGATAAAGATGGTGATAGAGAAAGAGAGAGAGGTGGAGAGAGACAGAAAGATGGAGAGAGAGAAAGATGACAAAAGAGCAGTGTTTAGACTCGCGGTTGTGGTGCAGCATTATTTTAAAAGCTGAGATGAACTCAGTCTGAGCAACTGTCAGGATATTTCAGACATGTAACGAGGTGGAAATGACATGCGGGGACAAAATAAAGGTCTACCAAAAATACGTGCATGTTTGTTTCTCCGTTGCGACAGTAAAACTTTAAATGGATGCGGCTATCAAGAGCAGGTGTCTAATTTCCGCAGCTACAAATGCATCGAGATGAAACTTGATGAAAAGGTTAATCTGAAATTAGACATCTGGCTCCTTCCTGTCTCTTGTTGTTTCATCCGTTCCAAAACTCGCATCCCCACGTTACGCCGCCGCCATCATACGATTAACACATCAGAGAGCAATACATCGAGAAAGATACAGAAACCTTGACTAAATTCAAACAGGACAAGAAAGAGACTAACAGACAAAGTTAGATGCTGTGGCCTGGTTGTTAAAAATCAAGGATGGTAACCAAAAGAATGCAGGTTCGAATCTCACACAGCTACATGTGTAAATGCACTGCAGGGGTTTGTCACATGAATGTCAATATTAAGATCCATAACCTCGGTTCTCAAGAACAAAGGTGCAGATGGATCAAGAGATCTTCTGACCTTCTCCAGGCAGCGCAGAACGTTCTGTCTGTCCTTCAGTTTCTGAATGCTGATGATGATCTTGTGTCGTGCCCCTTTGGTGACTTGCTGCAGGTGAAGATTATTAGGTTAAAACAGCGTTTCCTAACATCTGAGTAACAAAATAAATGTTTAAATGTTGTATTAACATTATTGTTTGGCTGTAAGAACATTTAATTCACAACTTTTAGAGAATGTCAGCCAACATTTCTGAGAACATTCCTTGGTAGCTGGTTTGACACACTATATCAAAATGAAAGTAATGTAATGAAATCTGTTGCCTGAAGATTTCTTTCTTCTAGAGTTCACTGGTCTATTGTGGGACCTTAAAGTCTAGACCACTAGTGATAATGGTCCCATCTTTTTGTACATTGTACAGCTAAATAAAAAACAAGTTTACACCAAACATGCAATTACTACAATGATTATGATGATGACGTCATTTAAAGCAAGACGCTCCTACCACTATGACATCATCAACGATGTGCCATCACTTCAGAACGTGTCAACAGGTAAAACTACTCACCTGAGCTTCTAACTGCTGCTCTGTGAGTGACATCATCTCATCGTAGGTCATGGTGGAAAACAGTCCGGCGTACTTGTGGAGACGCAGACTCTTCAACCACGCCGGAACATCTGACAGCAAAATGTTGGAAACAAAAAACTTCAGGTTACTTTACATACAAATCAAGTCAAATGAAGCCAAACTGACATTTCTCTGTAAATTATACCTGACAGCTCACCTTATAAATCATTATTATAAATGTACAGATGCAAATCAGAGCACAACGCAAGGAGAACGTTCTCAACACTGATCTGTCGCTTACTTGCTCGGTAACCAATTGTGGTTTAGAACCCAAAACAGGATTAAGATTTACAACAACTAGTTAGTCAGAAGGCTGCATCATTGTTCACCTGACTAACACAAACACCTTCTTTCAAAACATGCGATCACCTCGCATTCCGCTTCCCTCCTCGTGGAATGTACTGCGGACGGTGGCGTGTTCCTCCAGGTGCTCGCTGCCTCCGCTGCCCGAGGACGTGGTGCTGCTCTGAGGAGACAGAGGGGCGTGGTCCGGCGCGGGGCCCCGCGGACGCAGGTCCTCCTGAGACAGCCAGCCGTGCCCCAGGGGCTGGTTAGTGCCACCGCTCATGGGAGGGGTCAGAGACACGGAGCGCCTCAGGGGACAGTGCTGCCCACCTGTCAGAACTGCAGGAAAATGAGAACATCAGAACATCACCGTCATCTTTTGAAAGGAC